>JAQQSU010000854.1:0-17100 GCA_028627135.1 Pseudochirops cupreus | reverse complement strand
TATGCAATTATTATTATTATTATTGACTACATCCAACTGGAACTTGAGATACACAGGCACTGCAGTTGGGAGATCCATTCTGCCCTACCAAAAAGTGACATAGGAGAGAATAGACTGGGGGAGGGGGGAAACACTGGGATGGCTGTTTTGGGGTGGTGGGTGGGGGAAAGATGGGGAGAAAATATGTAACTCAAAAAAAATTTAATAAAATAAATTTTAAAAAAAAAAGAAAGATAGCTTTCCCAAAGTTTAAAAATAAGTTTTGTTACATAAATGAATTTAGTCATCTAGAAAGTTTCAGATAGCTTATTTATAGTACTTTATATCGCAGCAGTGCTAGATGATTTTAGTACCTCTTTGAGAAACAATCAGGACTTGAAATTATAATGAATGTAACATGTTGAAATTTAATAGGGGAAGTATTTAAAAAAATGCAAAAAGAAGTTCAAAAGGGGATATAAACAGGGCACTTTTGTCTTTACCATTTTAAATTTACTAAAAAAGTTAAAACAAAAGCTTATAGTTTCATATACAATTCCTTTTTTGTTCTATATACTGAAATGCTAATGCTTAGTGACTAAATTCAAAATAAAAATAAAGTTTTAATTAAAAATTTTAAGAATAAATATCTCCAACTGGTTTCAAAATAATTCACTGAATTAATATAGAATGGGGAGATATGATTTAAAATAATTGTAACTTTTTTGAACATGCTTTGGGGTTTCAAAGGTGAAGTGAAGGTAATATAACAGTGAAGTAGGTAATATAAATATTTTCTCCTTATTTTACAGATGAGGAAACAGACTCAGCAGTTAAGTGACTTGCTCATGATCATGTGACACATAAATATCAGTATCAGGATTCAGATAAAGAGCTCTGGATTCCAAGTCTGTCAGTTACTCTTTATTACACCGTACTGACTGAAACTTCTTTTAGTGAAAGTGTACAAGCTAACATGGGTCATTAGTATTACAGAGTATGCAAAAAAGCTTAATGCAGTTCTGTGGGGGAGGAGGAGCAAGTAGGAGTAATCCAAACTTATAATTTCATCAGTGTAGGGGACCCATACTGCAACTAAATAGTCTTAATGAATTGCTATAGATAAATGAGGATTCCATATCTTGCCCATGATCACATATCTAATATGTATCAGGTGCAGAATTTGAATCTAGGGCTTTAAGGCCAGCCTTCTGTCTGCTGTTACAATTTCCATATTACAGTCTTAGATTTCATCAATAGAAGTACAGTGTTCAGAACAAAGATTCTGTGAGATTTGGTCAAGTATTACATGTGATTAGATCCTAAGTCCTATGTTTGGGGCCCACATTTGAGCAGACACCTTGACAAGACACAGTACATCAAAAGCAAGGCAGCAAGGGTGGGACAAGAGCTTGAATGTCATGTGAGAGTTTAGCTGGAAGAGTTGAAAATGTCTGTGGTCTTTCAGTATTTGAAGTCTTGTCATATGAAAAAATAATGAGATTTATTCCAGTTGTCCCCAAAATGAAGAATTGGGGTAGGGGGAGAATTACAGAGTGGCAAATATTGACTTAAAAGAAAGGAAAATTTTCTTACTGAAGAGGAGGATCCAAAAGTGGAATGTGCTATAGCATAGCACTTTATTATGTAAAATTATACATAATTTTTTGCAAATATAGAAATTATTAATGCTGCAACAATGATTGTAATTATTCAGATTAGACATCTGAGTGGTATAGTGAATAGAGCTCTGGATCTGGACTCAAGAAGATTTGAGTTCAAATGTGACCTCAGGCACATTAGCTGTGTGCTTCTGGGTAAATCACATAACTTCTGCCTCACTTTCATCATTTGCAAAATGGAAAGAGTAATGGCACATAGTTCCTAGGACTGTTGTGAAAATAAAATGAGATCTTGTTGTAAAGTGTTTCGCCAACTTTAAAGTTTTGTATATAAATGCTTATTTGATGAAATTGATGAAGACAATGATGTTATACTGAATTGAGTAGCATTATGTTCTGAAACAATGAAAGTATGTTATTAACTCCATATTAGTGGATTTTTATGATTTTATGATTATACTTTTGCACATATAGAAACTGGGAGCTAGAAAGTGTAACTAAAAGAGCTTTGTCAAAGACAAGCACATTTTAATTGCTAAATCTTTCCTGTTTGTTAATGCTTTTGGATGGAGTATCAGACAAAAATGTAGATAAAACCCTTTACAACTCTTAAAACACTATAGTAAGGGTGAATAACTTTGGGTGTGAGAACTTAAAAAAAATATTTTTGAGATCTACATTTCAATACATTTTTTGGTAATTCTATGTATTTTATTCTATGCATTCAAAAAGGTTAGTCTGAGAAAGGGCCCATGGATATCACCAGGCTTCCAGGAAAGTCTATAAGACACACAAAGTAGGTTAAGGAATTCTGCACTATATAAATTTGAACTATTATGGTTGATGTAATATGAAAAAAAATCCTTTTCCTCATCTTGTCCAATGAGATTCAAATAAGATGATCCTGGGACAAGTCAGCATCCTGCTGTAACTCCTTTAGATTGAATATTGTGTAGATTACTACACAGACAGATAAAATAACTGACTTCAGACAGGGTGAGAGGGAAATTATGTAGCTCACCTGTTCTAAAAAGATTTTGATTGTTCATTTCTATATTTTGAAAGCTTTATGTTCACGAAGCTTAGAGATTATGCATATTTGAAAAGGTAAAATCTGTTATTATGAATACTGATATTAACACTATTTGCTATCATTTATATACTGCTATAAGGTTTGCAAAGCACTTTACAGGTATGATATCTTATTCTTACACAGACACTTTATTTAGGTGCTATTATTATCTTCATTTTTTTTCCCCATTATCATCCCCATTTTATTTTTTTAATTAACTTTTGTTTATTTTTAGTTTACATCATTCATTTTCACAAAATTTGGAGTTACAAATTTTCTCCCCATCCTTCCCCTACCCACCGCCCCAAAACAGCGATCCCACTGTATACCCCCTTCCCCAATCTGCTCCCTCCTACATCCTCCCTCATTACCCCTCTGACTTTCCAGTAGGGCAAGATGGATCTCCCTATCCCAGTGCCTGCACAACCCATTTCCCAGTTGCATAGCATAGCACTTCTTAAATGGGGGGGGCGGTCATGATCCCATTTGGGGTCTAGAAAAATTTGGCAACAGTAATAGGTTTCTGAATGCACAATGATCAAAAATTAATTAAAAATCAAACTCGTAATGAAGCTAAGGTGTTTCTGGCAATGCTTGTCCAAGTTGCATTGAGCAACTTTGCTGTAACCTTGATTCTGAAAACAAAGCGTGCCTACTTTGTACTGCACATGCCCTCGGGCATGCAATGCCAACACTACTGAAACTTGAAAAAAAGGGTCAAACTCAAAAAGGAGTCTGAAGTAGAAGTTTAAGAAGCCCTGCATAGTGTAAGGTAATGGGTTCCACTTCACCATATGTGTTCCTAGTGAAGGCTCAATGACTGACTATATCTCAAGGATCTTGTAGCAGGATGGACTAGGTAGGACCTCCAGATGCCTCCTTTCGGTGCCAGGATTCTTTGAATTTCAAGAGATTGAATGATTTGGATGTTTGTAGATAATGGCTTTGACTTAAGAAGCAGGTGGTTGTGGACAAAATACTTAGCTCCTACCCAAGTTCCAAATTTCAGTCAATTAATTAATTTTAACAAACAGTTAATGAACTGGTAAGTGGAATTTTGAGCACTAGAAATTACTTGAGTTCTTTAGTGTCTAACTTAGGAGTTTGTCTTTTCCTTCTCTTTTGCTTTCTATTCCTCATCCTTTCCTCTATCCCTTCCTGCAGAAGGTTAGCTTACGATCAGTTCTCTATCAGGAAGAAAGTGTTATTTATTTATTAATTCTGCCAGATTTAGTGAAATATTTTTAGCACTTTTTAAAAATCTTTTCAATGTTATTCTGATCTTGTAACTAAAATAATATTAGCTTATGGTTATATAGCACTTAAAAACATGTATGTATGTGTAGTGGTTTAGAAAGCATCTAGAGGTTTACAAAGTGCTTTCTTCACATCATTCTTATGATAATAGGATAAACATTATTAATTCCTTTTTACAGATGAGGAAAATCTGACTTAAAAAAAATTAAGTGATAGACCAAAATCTCAGTGCTATTAAGTAGAGGAACTGCCACGTGCATCTAAATCTTCTGATTCCAAATCTATCATTCTTTGTTTTGACAAAAATCAAAAGATTTACTATAGAGAAGATATGCTGGTCAGTCTCATAGACCTAAAGGAAACTTCACAGAAGAATTAGATGGGTCCGTAATTCTTAAAACACTATATGATACATTTATGGTATAAAACACTTAAAAGATTGTTTAATACGCTTAAGGTCTTTATTAGTCTGATTGTACTTTTTAAACATCATACGAGGGAAAATGTGTAGTTTAAAGAGACACCCAGGGTAGGAACACAGAGGGATAAGCAAGGGCAACAAAGGAAGAATACAACCAAAGTGGTCCTTAAGTATCTTTGAGTCATAATAGGAGGAGAAAGAGCATTAAATAATGGTTTTGTATGGAGCGAGAGAAAATAAATACTTGTTAATTAATAAAGAAAATTTTAATGCCCTGTAACTTTTAGCAGTATTAGCTATCATCATGTTACATCAAATAATAACATCATTTAAAATCTGATTAACATTTCAAGTGTTCTGCTTAGTGCCACAGCAACCCTTCTTGCTCCACAGTAGTCAGCCACGATCCCTAACACCCTAGCAACCATTTTGAAGGAATCTATGGTTAGCATTGATCTTGTCACAACTTATTCCTTTGTGGGAGTCTTCCTACATGGTATAGTAGAGATCCTTGCTAATGACCAAAAAAGTATTAACACCTCAAGCTAGGCCACCTTTACCAACAAAGAACATTTAATTGATGATGCTGCAAAAAAAAAAAAATCAAGTTGCAGTGAACCCCACCAATCCAGTCTTTGATGCCAAATGTCTAATTGGTTGTAGATTTGATGATGCAGTTGTACTATCAGACATGAAACATTGGCCTTTAATGGTGGTGAATAGCACAGGCAGGTCTAAGGTCCAAGTGGAATACAAAGAGAAGACCAAAAGTTTCTATCCAGAATAGTATCTTCTGTGACTTGACCAAGGTAAAAGAAATTACCAAAGTTTACCTTGGGAATATGATCACAAATGCTGTCATCAAAGTACCAGTCTCCTTCAGCAATTCCCAGTGTCAAGACTTCTGATGATGCTGGAACCATCGCTGGTCTCAATGTGTTCCAAATCATCAGTGGGCCAACTGCTGCTACTATTTATTCCTTATGGCTAGGACAGAAAAGTTGATACCAAGAGAAATGTGTTGATCTTTGACCTTGAAGGTGCTACTTTCAGTGTCTCTATTCTTGCCATTGAAGATGGCATCTTTGAAGTCAAGGCCACAGGTGGGGACCTTACTTAATTGGAGAGGACTTTGACATCCACATGGTCAACTATTTCATTGCAAAAGTACAAGAAGGACACCAGAGAGAATGAGAGGGCTATCCATTATGTATGTACTGCTTGTGAAGTGCAAAGTATAACCTTTCTTCCAGTAGCCAGGCCAGTTTGAGATTGGTTACCTCTATGAAGGTATTGACTTCTATAACTCTTTCACCTGGGCCCATTTTGGAACTGAATGCTGACCTTTCCATGGCACACTGAACCCTGTGGAAAAGGGTTCAGGAAAAGGCCCTAAGCTAAATAAATCACAGCTTCATGACATCATGTTGATGGACAGTTCCACTTGGATCCCCCAAATCCAGAAGCATCTGCAGGAGTTCTTCAGTGACAGAAAGCTCAACAAGAATATCAGTTCTGATGAGGCTGTTGCCTATGGTGCAATGGTCCAGGCTGCATCTTGTCTGGAGATAAATCTGAGACTGTGCAGGACTTGCTGCTGTTGGACATAACTCTTCTTTCCCTTGGAATTCAAACTGCTGATAGAGTAAAGACAATTCCGATCAAACGTAGTATCACCATCCCCACCAAGTAGATGCAGGCCTTTACTGCCTTTTCAGACAACCATCCAGGTGTGTCTATTCAGTTTATGAAAGTGAAAGTAATGACAAAAGGTAACAACCTGCTTAGCAAGTTTGAATTCACAGGAATCTGAGCGTATCTTCCAGGAGGCTGAGAAATATAAGGTTGAAGATGAGAAGCAGATAGACAAAGTGTTTTCCAAGAATTCTCTTGAATTCTATACTTTCAACATGAAGGCTAAATTTCTCATTGGCGGAATTGGTGATGAATAAAAACACAAGATCCTTGACAGATGTAGTGAAATTGTTGATTGCTTGGATAAGAATCCAGACTGCTGAGAAGGAAGAATTTGAGAATCAGCAGGAAGAATTTGAGGTTTGCAACCTCATCATTACTAAGCTGTGCCAGAGTGTAGGGGGCATTCCAGGAGGCATGCCCGGTGGGTTCCCAGGGGGTGGAGCAGCCCCATCTGAAGGTGCTTCTTCTGATTCCACCATTGAAGATGTCAACTAAACACATCAGAAGAAAGAACGAATTTCCCCACAGTTTTCCAAAAATTGAAGGACTCATTTGTAGCCAAGGCAGTAGCAGTTTAAAAGTAACATTTAAGCTATAGTATAAATCTAATCATTCTGAATATTTGAATATTTGCAGAGACCTGGAAAAGGCTACTCTCATCTTCAGTTTTCTGATCATTTTTAATCCAGGTGGAAGATACCTGGATTCTCATCTTTTCCTCCAGAACCTTAAGCCAACCCTCACCCTAAGGTCACTCCACATATTAATGCATATTTGTAGGCAGCAAAGAAAGAACTAATAGATGGGGGGAAATGAGTATTGGAGGACATGGAACCAAAGATAGAGACAAAGAAGTTAGCATTGACAAACAAGAGATACCACCTTTTCTTCCAAAGCTGTATGAAAAGAGGAGATAGACGAAAAGATTGAGAAGTTTCAAGGCATAGAATAGGGATAAATAAAGAGAAAGCCCAGGGAAGACAGAGCATCCAAAGATACAGAGGCAAAGAGTATATTAAGGGCTGGAGGAGAGAGGTTTGGAACCACCACTGTAGAGGACATAATTGAGGGTCAGGAAGAGTAAAAGTCTTATCTTATGACAGTGAAGGGCCAGGTGCTTTTAAATAACACGAATTTGTAGTGCACTCCATTGGTACAGTTGTATTGACTTTCTCAATAGCTTATTAAGTAGAAGCAGAAAATATGGGTGGATAGTAGAAGTAAGGCAAGTTGAGGATTTACACTATGTGAATAACAAAGGACAAGCGGTCAAGGAAACTAAGAGTGGAGGACAATTCAGCAGCATAGACAAACTAGTTAACAATAAACTGGAGGCAGAAGGAAGGGGTGTAAAGTCAGAGCAGAGGGAACTCCAAGAAAGACAACTTTGAGTATTTACAGTCTAGAAGTAAAAGAGAAGGACAAAAAGTATACCAACTCCTCGTGGCCATAGATGTATGGGGAGGAGGCAAGGAGTGGTCATCACTAAAGGGAAGTATAAGGAAGAAAGGAGAAATGATCTTCCAGAGAAAGTTAGGTTTCCTTAAGTACAAGAGATTGCCATGAGAACAGAAAACAGTTGATGGTAATGCTTGTGGGCAGGGTCCTGTGATAGAAGCCACTAATCTGAGCAAGAAGTGACTTAGGAGCCACATTTACTCTTCTGTCCTTTTTCAGCATTTGGCACAGATTAGTTTAGGAGGCTAGGAGAATCAATCATATGGTTAAAGAAACTTCCGGTCCTGGGCAACACCTGACCTTTTCACCATTCCTCTCTGACACAGTGCCAGCGAGAAGCCAAAGTTTTGGCAGAAGCCTGGGCTGCATGGGTGTTAGCAGTAGCTCCTCCCTTTTCTGTGTGTATGGCCTCCACTTACTTGGACCTATTTGGTAATGAAGGACTGAAAGGAGTATGATTGTTGGTAAATGCAGATAGCTTTTGTTAATGAAAGATATAACTTCTACTTCCCCAGTAGCTCACCAGTATTAGCCACCTCCTGAGAGTGACTGAAGCTGTAGCAATCCCCTCTTCCTCCCCCCCCATCCCAGCCCTGGTTCTGCTATGCCAGTGGGTTAAGTAAGTACTCCCTGAGCTCCCCGTGTCAGTGACCCCTATGTACATATGTTCCTCCTCACCTCCCTCCACCCTCAGTTGTGATAAGCCTCTATGGATAGATATGATACTGTCAGATGCTGAAATTAGATCAGTTATAGTTCTCTTTGGGTTTATATAAGATGTTATATTTTATTTAAATCATTTAACTTATTGGAATTTTATACATATTTCAAACCTTAGGGTAAGTATACAAGGTTATGATTTTTAAAAAAAACTTGACTTAATATACTAACATGAAAATACAAAAATGAGTGTAAAAAATTAATTACAGTTGAAAATTGATTTGCTTCTGTTAACAGAAGGAACATCATTTATTAGTCCAGGAGCAGGTTCACACTGTGTTTACAACAAGCATTTCCAGCTGAAGCTTGTTAGTGATTGCCTCTCAGATTAAGGGGGAAAAATCCTCACTGTGGTACATGAACTCCTATTGTTTAGAGATAACTAATCAGCTCATCCCCTACTTAGATGAGAACAAAGAACATAATAGTACATCTGGTATATCTGTTAATAGAGCAAAGATTAATTAAGCAAATATTGCATAGCCCCATTTAAACACTGAATATCTAGAAATATTCTGCATACAAGGAGAGTTTTGATTTATTTATAAATGCTTGAATAATGACTTAAGGGTCAGTTTTCACAGAAAAATGTACTGTTTGTAATAAGTAGTTTCAATTAAATTATTTTAAATAAAGTGCATTTGATTAATATTATATTAATCACTATATCCAGAAGGAGAATGAATCAGAATTGTTTTTCAAGTATTTTTGCCATGTAAAAACAAAGAGTTTCTTTTCTGAGAATTACATAGAAATATGACTGAAAAAAAGTGGAATGAAAGAGAATGAAATTCAGAATATAAGTAATTTTTTTTCTTCTTCTGGTTTATAAGCCTGCCTCTAGATTCCTACTTTGAACAAGATAATCCACCCCCCTGTGTGGCTTTTCAGTCATTTGAATTGGAAGCAGCAGAGCCTGGCATAGATTTATAGGCAAGTAAGGCAGCTGCGTAAAGTAGTGTTCACTCCCTCAAAATTTGAAAATTATTGACAAAAGAATAAATTTTCATAGGATAAAAATACTAAAGAAAGAATATCATAATAGATCTCCAGCAAAATTAGAAAGTTTTCATTTCTCTCTGGTGGTCCTAGTTCTTCAATAAATTTGTACAAAACATTTTTGGTATTTATGCTTTTTATTTGTTAGTATTTCATCCTTTAATAGTTCAATTATTGGAGGGGTTTTTTTAGTATTTATGCTAAAGAATTTTCAGAAAATTCTTTTTTACCTCATATTTTGTGAATAAAAAACATTGTGTTAAAAGTATGACTTTAAATTCTAAAAAATATTCTTCAATTTAGAGCAGTCAGAAAGGTTTTTTTTAATGCCTTTTAATTTCAAATTTTTAAAATTCCTGTAAAAGTTACCTTTTAAAATCATTTTACCAAATGTTTCTGATAAAAGTCTGATATCTACACTGTATATGGACTTGGCACAAATATATGACCTAGAGTGAGTCCCCAGTAGATGTGATCAAAAGACATGAATAGTTTTCAGAAGAGATGCAGATGAGCAACCATCATATTAAAAAATGCTACAAATCACTAATTCTTAAGAGAAATGAAAATTAAAACTCTGAGGTTCCATCAGCTTGGCAAGGATGATGAACGATAGTAATAGTTGATATTGGAGAGGTTGTGGGGAGATAGACGTTGACTCACTGTTGCTGGAGCTGTGAGTTGGTCCAACGGTCCTGGAAAACAATTCAGAATAAAAAGTCACTAAATTGTTCATAACTTTTGACCCAGAAATTCCACTATATACACACCAGGGAAGTCAAAGGCAAAAAAAAAAGGCTCTTTTTTAACACATTTAGTGTTAGGAAAACACTGGAAACAAAGTGGGCATCCCATCAATTGGTGAATGACTGAACAAATTTTGGCCTATTCATATAATTAATGGAATTCAGAAAAAATAAGGGAAGCCTTGTCTGTCTAATACAGAACTAGGAAAACAATATGTATAATGGCTGCAATAAATAAATAAATGAAAGTAGCAGTAAAAGGCAATCGGTTAGACTAATCTCTCAGACCAGTCTAGGTCCCAGAGAACAGATGATGAAATACACTACACTCATTTTAGTAAAAAGGTGGGAAACAATGGTATGGAAAGTTGCATACAACTCAGTCATTGTTGCTTTTTCATTCCTTCATTTTTAACTTTTTCTTCATTATAAGGGAGTTGCCTTAAAATGACTAAATCTGAAGTTCTGTGATTAATGTAAATAATTCAAACTTGATAAAAGCTAGTGTGAAATTTTAAGGGCTCCTAAAATTCTGCTTTTGTCAGATGGATAGATAGATCTCTACTTAGAAGAATTAAATTTGTCCCAGATTTTGATGGCATTTGTAATATGTTCTTTAATTCCGTAGGTTGAACTCTGATAGTACCTGTCTAGCTGTCTAATGTGAACATAATTCTTTAGTCTTTATCATGTAACCTGTCTATAAAGCATCTCGGACAACATCTTCCATTTTCAACTTCAGTTCAACATGGTGAAGTTTAAATTGTATTTCCCTCTGTGATTCTTCATCTGAGCTAGCTTCCCTGTTATATGGGCATCTGTTGAACACTAATATGTGGTCCCCCTCTCTCTTTCCCCTTTCCTACTCACCCACTCTGTTTTATGTCCCTATATAACAGATATTGGACAACTAGTCTTAAGTTTATTGAGTACATTAAAACATGTACATAAGAACATGCTACTCACCACATTAGATCAGGTCTCCCATCTCAGGTCTCCAAAGACCTTTTTGCCATTGGATTCAAGGGTTAGATTCCCTGGTTCTCTGCTTTTTCTTACTTTATTCTGTCTGTTAGTTCTCTAAATATTCTTCTGCTGTTTTTCAGTCTGTCCATTTAACCAGATCATTCCCTAGACCAATCACTATTGTTTGTTTCATCTTGTATATGTAGCATATAGAGTGAAATATTTATTGAGGCAGATAGCCTAGTAACATTACAATTCTATAATACACTAACATTAGCAAAAATGAAAGGGAGAGCTACTGTGCACAGGGGTGAAAATGCCATGGAGTAGATAGGGCCTTTGAAGGAGATATCTGGGTATGGCTGACGTAATAGCAGAAGAGAGTGATTATTCCCAAGGTTAGGGTTCTGGGACATGATTGCTATTTACAACTCCCTTAAGGATAATACCATCTAGTCTTATTAATCTCACCTTACCAATAGTCTCTCATTGTGTTTCCACCTTGAAATACCATCGTCACAGATTCTGTTCTCATTCTCCTTCTCTGGAAAAAATGTATAAAAAGAATTCCTCTTCTTCCTAACACCTTCCTATAAAATAGAAAGAGTGCTTAATTTTGTCAGAGAACCTGTCTTTGATTTCACACTCTGACATTTAATACCTGTTACCTTGGACAAGTCACAAGCCCTTTGGATCTCAGTTTCCTTGCCTGTAAAATGAACATTTGACAAGATAACTTCTAAGATTGTTCCAGCTCCAAATGTATGATTCCTTAATCCTTTTCCCCATTCAGCCCCCTACCAAATCTTGTGTTGTAGCTCATGAGAGGACTGCAAAGAGTTGTATGGGTTTAATATAAACCCACGATCACCCCTTAGAAATATAATTCCAGTTCTGTTACTACCATTTATGACCTTGGGAAAGACTCTTTCTACTTTTTTTCTTTGGCTATATGTACATTTAGTTTATCTGTTTTTCCTTTTATTGATGGAAGTATAATTTTTTTTCCCTTGAATATTGCTTCTATTATATCTCAGAGGCTTTGGTATGTTGCCTTATTGGCATCATTTTCTTCAGGCCTGCATAGCATATGCCAAAGGATTATGGGCAGCCCATGAAAAATGTAGAGGATGTAAAAGAAAATAAAGATGTAATGAATGTTTTGTCCATGCCCTGCTTAACCTGCCTTCCGCTAGTCACTATTGTGCCCATCATGTAACTTGGTGGGTGAGTTGCCACTGCGCACTTCCTCTTGTTTGTCATGTGACCCATGGCAGCCAACCATTATCAATCTGTCTCTACTTTGAGAGGAGCAATCTCATGATAAATAAAAATCTTAAATAATAAGTATAATTAATTTATATTAATTGAAATTTTCCTTTTTCAAATTAGTTTATTTGCAAAATAGTTTAATCATGAATTATACCTTTACTTGGAAAGTGAACCACTAAAAACCTATCTGCAGCCCAGAGAAATTTAACCTCTTTTAATTTTGGCCCCTACCTACTGCGAACTTGTGCAGGTCTGATTTCTTGAATTAAATTATCTATTGTTTCTGTGATTTATTCTTTGGCCCATATTCTTTAATATTCATTTAAATTTGAATCTTTTCTTCAGCTTCCCCTTATTGAGTATAATTTTATTGTAACGATGTTTGTATCATTTCTGCTTCTCTGTTTGTTTGTTAGGTTTTATTTATATACCCTAATACGTGGTCAATTTTGTTTTTAACAGTTTCATGCAGAATTTTAAAAATGTATATTCTCTTTGATTTCCATTCAGTAATTACCAGACATCAATTATATCTTAATTTTTTTTCTAAAATTATTTTTAGATCCTTAACATCTTTCTGGTTTACCTTTCTATTAGGTTTATCTAGATCTAAAAGAATCATGTTATGGTTCCCGTCTGTTATACTTTGCTGCTTCTTTGTCTCTATCATTCATTTAGCTTTTCCTTTAAGTAGTTAGACACTAGGTCATTAGGTATGTGCATATACATACATACATATGTACACATTTACGTATAGTGTTTGTATTATTTTCCTGCTTATCTTTTTTTCCAGTTTTTGTAATGATTCCATGTAAAATTAAAAACCATGTGTACTCCCTTTGATTTCCATTCAGTAATTACCAGAGATCTTGCCTAATCCAAGGTCATTATTGCTATCTCTGCTTTTTTGAATTTAGCTGAAGAATAATAACTTCTGCTACATACCTCCATTTTTAATTCAGGCAGTCTTGGGGTTTCAGATGTATTTCCTTATAAATGGCATATTGTTAGATTCTACATTCTAATCCCTTCTGCCATTCTCTTTTTTTATGAGTGAATTCACCTTTGTTCACGTGAACTTATATGATTACTGTGGTTTTTTTTCTCTGTTACATCTTTTTTGCCTTTCTTTCTCTCCTTGCTCCCCTGTCCCACTCATTACAAAGAAAAACAAGGTGGTAAAACAGCAAGAATAGTATAATCACTAATTATCTATAAAAGGTCCTAACCTCTTTACCTAGCCAAGATCCAGCTTTTAAACTTTCTTTCCTTTTAATCCTTTCCTTTTATATCTGCCCTCTGAATATGAAGTTTGTGATTATTCCCTCTCCAATTTTACTGTCTCCTCTTCTTGTTCCAGCCTTTCTCTTATGTACGTGCAAGGGGGTCGGGGGGAAGCAAGCGCTTGCCCCTTCTTTGTCCAGTCCAGATTCCAGTCAGTGAAGTTTATGCAATACCCATTTCCCCCCCCTTCCTCCCCTCCATTTTGTTAATACTCTTTTGGTGCACTTGTATTGTAAGAAGTAGCAAGGTCTTTCCCCTTCCTTTTTTCTTCTCTAATGTACTCCTTTTTGTTATCTTAAAACCATTAAAAAATGTAAAAACGCAGTGGCCCCTGTGCTCATTTTTCTTCACTCCACCTGTGACAGTTGAAGACTAGGAGATTCTGAAGAGACAGTTGTCTCTTTTCTGCCTATTAGAATCCAAGCTTTAGATTGTCATTTGGGACCCTTCCAGTTGTCCACACGTATTTACCTTTCTAGGCTTCCCTTCTTGTTTGTATTTCAGAGATTCTACCTATCTTTAGTCTTTGTATCTTGCAAGAATGCTTGGAAATCCTTTATTCTCTTAAATGTCCATTTTTTCTGGCCTTTTATCATTTTCTCTTTGGAATATTGTATTCATGTCATTGCTGTACACAAAATCCTCCAGTGATTTCCTATCTTTAAATTTTAAGGTCTTTTTCCTTGCATTCAGCGCTTTCTACACTCTGGGACCATTCTTCATCTCTGGGCTTCTTAAGCTACTCATTACTATGTAGTCTATAGTTCATCTGAACTAGACTACAACTGTACACATTTTACATTTTCTCCTCCTAAATCTTTGTTCATATTCCTCTTTGCAAAGAATGCCTGCCCTCCCTGCCTCCAGTGAGTTGCTACATATCTTTTAAAGACATTTTAAATGCATTTTTTCTACAAGAATTTGTTGATGTACCTCTTTCCCTTGTACCTTTTATTTTTCTAATAAACTTTCTATTTATTTTAAACTATAGTTATATATGCCATATGTCCCTTACTATACTTTAAGTTCCATGAAAGCGCACACAGTCTGTGACTTATTTAAACTTTATAATTCTGTAAATAGCAATGCCTTAAATGCTTAATGTTTGTTGAGTTGGACTGACAGCCACATAGTGCCTCATCTCTCTAGAATTTGCTTTCCCAAAGTTTTGCTGTGTGTATGGAACCTTAGAGCTTTGGACAGATAAATTTCCTGCATTTCCTCCATTCTTTCTTTATATTTTACAATCTCATCCTAACCTGCTACATATATACCTGGAGGGATTTTCCCCTTTAGTTCCCAGGCAGCCTTCACAAGATAGCATGGATTCATTAAGAACAAGTAATATTAGACTAACCTCAGTTCTTTACTTGTAGTGCAATAAACATGGTGTACCTGAAGTTCATTTTCTTGGTCCAGCATGTTATTGATTATTCTCTTTTGGATAAATGGGCACTTGAAATTCTTCCAAAAGATTGGTAAGAAAAATCTATTTATTGTTTCTAAAATGTTGGTCATTCTTTTTTTCATAGCTTATTTTAAATTTTGGCATTAAATTTATTCTAATGGTTTATTTGTCTATATGTATACTTATGAGTAAATACAAAATATATACATAGTAACTGAAGAGAATACTAACAACTTATTCTGATTAGATATTCATGACTGAATTCCATACGTGTTTTCTTTATTATGTTTGTAAAACTGAAAAATCTTAAGCTGTAAATTAGTATAGAAAATGTATCTGTGATTTCAGTGGTATGACCCCATATGGGGTCACAACCCACAGTTTAAGAAATGCTGAAGAGGTCACAAGTAGAAAAAGTGTAAGCCCTGGTATAGAGAACTCCTGGATGAGGAAGGATTCTACCAGAAGAGATTAGTGCCTGCTCTGCAACTTGTATTCTTAGTTGCCTAGAACACTGAAACATTAAGTGACTTGCCCAGGGTCTCATACTTAACTGAGAAAAAAATGTTTTCTTGGTTCACTTAATCCCCCTTTCCTTTGTGAATATAACCATTTTCCTGTCTTGCACTAGACAGGAAGTAAAATCCACAAAGGAAAAATCAAGTGGAAAGAATACATCTTTAAAGAAAAATTGCCAGGGGAGTAGAGGGAAGATAGCAAAAAACTGATCAGGTTTTAGCTGTTACATGTTGGTTTTATGAAATTATTTGTGGTTTGATTAATAAGGTATTATGTCGACTTCAGTAATATTAATCTTAGTTATAAAAATTGATTTTAAAACTCTTTAAGGTTGATGCTAAAATTAGCTATGTTAAATTGGCATTTTGATTTTATTTTAATTTCTAAGCTACAGTTCTCATAAGGAAGCTCATAAAACTTTTCTCATTTTTTTAATCCTGTAATAAACATTTTTGGCCTCAGCTAAAATGGAGTTCAGATGGTACATAAGCCAAAGTGACTTTTTAAAAAATCAGTTTTGATGCAGCTAGGTGGAGTAGCGAATAGGGCACCAGCCCTGGAGTCCAGAGGACCTGAGTTCAAATCCAGCCTCAGACACTTAACACTTACTAGCCATGTGACTTTGGGCAAGTCACTTAACCCTAATTGCCCTGCCTGAAGGGAGAGCCCCTTCAAAAAAAGCCAAAAAAAAAAAAAGTAAAAAAACAGTTTTATACACGAAATGGAATAAAAAGAATTTCTGTTTAAGGAACAGAATCAAAATAGAGAACAAAAAGCATCAACAAAATGAAACCAGAAAAATCAGATGATCTTTTTCATGTTTAGTTTATTTCACTGTTTAGGCACAAAAGGTGACTTTGGACTAGTACTCAAAATTATCTTAGAAATGAAAGTGTTGCTCATGGGGCGGCTAGGTGGTACAGTGAATAGAGCAGCGACCCTACAGTCAGGAGGACCTGAGTTCAAACTTAACACTGACTAGCTGTGTGACCTTGGGCAAGTCACCAATTGCCCTGCCTTCCGCCTCCCCCCAAAAAAGCAAAATATTTTCATTATTTTGGTTTACCCATTGCTTTCTAACTTCAGTCAGTGGAATCAATAATGTATCACATGTTTTAAATATGCTTTAAATATTTGCTATCATATGTACAACAGGTAGTGGTCATTTAAGAAATAATGTTTAACAACACAAAACTGTGAAATAGTCATATTCATTTTACAAATCCCTGGTGATACTGCAATTTGTGAACCAGATTCTTATTAAAATTATATTTTACCCTCAGATAAAAAAGTTAACTCAATAATCTAAATTTTCTGTAGTACCTAACTAGGTGAATTTTACCTTTTGCATTTAAAGCAAGATCATAGAAACCAAACTAAAATTCCCTGTTGTGTTTGAAGAATAACACACACACATACATAAAATATATTTTTAGTTTTCAACATTCACTTCCATAAGATTTTGAGTTTTAAATTTTCACCCCATCCCTTTCCTCCCCCCTTCCCAAGACAGCATGCATTCTGACATAGACTCTATTTATACATTCATATTAAACATATTTTCACATTAGTCATGATGTAAAGAAGAATTAGAACTAATGGGAGGAACCACAAGAAAAAAGAAACAAAACAGTGAAAGAAAAGGAGAGCTTCCATCTTGCTTCCATCTGCATTCAAAC
>JAQQSU010008539.1:0-12924 GCA_028627135.1 Pseudochirops cupreus | reverse complement strand
AAGGGAGGGGAGAAATTCTGAAACTCAAGTGATTGTGGAACAGAATCTTGTAAATTAAAAGTAAATGAGTAAATAAAAAAAATTAAAAAAAAAAAGAAAGGGGTCTTTGGTATGGATCCAAAGGACAAAGTTATAATTATGTTTAATTCAATGTAGTTAGTTTAGAGTTCCTAGGTTATGTTGGCTTAAATTGGAGAGCTAGTTTGCCATTTTGCTGTTCATAGACAAATCAAAGGCAACACCATATAGCAGAACAATAACTTTTGCAGGAAGAGGACCTTGGACAACAAATCCTTGCTTGTGTTGTTTATTTCCTATAACAGGAGGAAGCCATTTAACTTTTCTGGGCCTCAGGTTCATCTGCAAAATAAGGAAGTTGGGCTATATGGTCTCTAAAGGCCCCTTCTGGCTCTAAACCTATAATCACGTTATTCTGTGAAATTTGCCATATTCAAAAGGTGCTTCAAAGGAATAAACTTATAGCTTTACTCTTACAGGATATTTATGTAGAAATAAAATTTTACTCTTTTCCTGGAAGAAAAATTTATTTTCTTACCACACTTCAGTTTCTTTACTGTGTCTGAACTTTTTGCATATAGAATTATGACACTAGGCTGCGATATATAAATAGCCTTTTTATCCTCTTTTGCTTTCTGTAGCGAAATATCTAAACAAAGAGCTTTTATATAAGTCCAGGGCATTTAAATCACTAAAGCAGAATTGAGGGACAGAAAGTTATGCCCTGGCATAACTTTAAAGGCATCCGAGCAGTCACCAAAAAGTTTGTCCAATCAAAAGTTAAACACAAGAGATTACCTTGCAAAATTAATCTGAAATAAATGAAAAGAAAATGCATAAAGCAAACATTTGTGGCATTTGTGCTAGTCTGCTCAACCTATTTCATTAGTCCTATCGCTTAAGCAGGGACTGAAGTAGGGTTAGAATTCTGGACAATGATTCCTTTTCTCAGAACTGTGTAATCTTTTGGACAGGAAAAACTGTATGTGGTGTGTGTGTGTGTGTGTGTGTGTGTGTGTGTGTGTGTGTGTGTGTGTGTGTGTGTGTGTGTGTTTTGGGGTGAAAGGGAGTCACTTTTTTAACAAGGGAAGTCAGTTTCAGGGGTGGGGGCTGGCCAGCTCAGGAACAGTGGCCAAGGGACCAGGTGTGATCCAATATATTTCTTTTTACTTTAAAGCCTAGAAATTTTAGACTTCCCAATCTTGATTTTACTGCTGAAAACAAAGACCTTGGGTAAGATCATATAACCAGCTTATGTGAAAGGAATAAAACCAAATCAAACTCACCCTTGAGCATCTCTCCAGGAAGTTTGCATCCCTTCAGAGGTAAACACTCTTGATGTTTATCTATCCCTCTGTTAAATTTACAGTCACAATAGTAGCCAAAGAGATCAATGAAAGGAAAGTAACTAAAATAACAGTTGTTTTTTCTCTGACAGCTGGCTTAGAAAATAACTTGTAATAAGCCCCCCCCCCCCACTTTTCTCCCCTCCCCCACTCCTTTCTCTTTCCCTTGACTGTTTCTACGGTATTTCAGGTGGAGAAAAGTAATTTTTTTTAAATACAATTCAAAACCCCCAACAGCCCCAAATATGACCCAGACAGTAATTCAGGTTAATTGCTATGGATTTTGTATATAGTAACGTGTGGGGCACTATTTTACAAATAGGAATCAGAAAACAACCTCACATCACAGGGAATTAACCAAGTAAATGGTGCTAAACCGGTTACTCTGCGGCAGTGACTGAGAAGCCCAGCTTTCATTTCCAAGGGGAGTCTCCTTTTGGGGGGAAGTTGTCTGGCGCCACAAAAGGAATTAGGCTATGATTTGAGCAAAGACCCGAAGGCTATTAAGTTTATTTTAAGAATGTGTTGCCAGAGATCTAATAAATTTGTTTGTAGCTGCAGGCAGTGCATGCATGAAATCTTGCTGAGCCAGGTGGTGGGTTGTATATGCATGAATGTTAACTTGGTTGCTTTTTTTTCCCCTGAAGTAGGTAGAGGGTGTGGATCTTTCTAATGAACTTAATTCAGTTCTAGATAAAATGAGTATTGTTTCAACAAATAGATTCCTCACCCTGTGTTCTTTCACTTCTTTTTTTTTAATGTATCTGCATCTACATATTTTTGGTGGGAATAAAATTATAACAGAAAATACATAAGTAATATTAATGAAGGAAGCAAAAAGTAATGTGTAAAATGGGGGGGAGGGGGAGGAGTGTTCATTTGTTTGTTTTCCCTCTGAAATCTTAGAGACACTATAAGGAGTGGAAGCTTCTAGTAAGTATCCTGAGGAGAGACACAAGAAAAGGTTACTACCAGCTACATTCTCTTCTACAATAGGAATTCCAACAAATTGAAAAAGACAGAAACGAATACACAAGTTTTTGTGCACACACTTTCAGTGTTAGCCTTTATACACACACACACACACACACACACACACACACACACATACACACACACACATGCACATGCATACACACATATATAAAGATAATATATTATATATGTACTACTTACATTATGTGTATCACCTAGCTACTATTCATACATACATAATAGCTATTGATTTTTTTTTATTTTTAAGGAAGTAGTTTTATATGAATATATATATACACATATATATATATATAATAGCTAGTATTTATATAGCATTTAAGGTTTGCAAAGTACTTTACAAATATACCATTTTATTCTCACAGCAACAACCCTGGGAGTTAGGTGCTATTATTACCCCAATTTTACAAATGAAGAAACTGAAGCAGACAGGTCAAGTGACTTGCCCAGGGTCAAACAGGTAGGAAGTATCAGAGGCAGAATTTGAACTCAGGTCTTCCTGAATTCAGATCCAGTGTTCTATATCCACATATCCACTGAACCACCTAGATGTCATCTAATTCAACTTTGTCATTTTATAGGTGAGAAATTTTATATTTACTCTGCTTTATGATACATGTTATTTCACCTGTTGAGATGTAAACTCTTATAAGGCGGGAACTATTCCATTTTATCTTTGTTTTCCAACTAACTGGCACAGTTCCCGGCATGTGACAGTCTCTCAATAAATGCTTGGTTGATTGATTGTCCTAGGTCATGAGATGGGTAGTAAGTGTGTGTGTGTGTTGGGGTGAAGGGGAGTCACTGATCCCAGATTCAGGCCCATGTTCTCTGATTCCAAAAATAAAATTCTCTTTCCTGTACTACACTGCCTAAATTAAATGTATCATTCTATCACTGTTTTGAGTATATTAAGAATTAAATCATTTCCCCAGAAAAAAGCAATGTATATAATAAAATATGTACTCTATATAATGCAGTAAATACTAAATTATATTTCTATAGCACTTCAGAGTTTGTAAATATGTTTATTGTGAAAACCTAAGAAAAGTAGTATCATTTTCATTTTGCAAGTAAAATTTTGTGAGACCTTAAGTGATTTCCTTAGGGTCACAGCTAGTAAATATTTAAGGTAGGCCATGAACCCAGGTATCCTTACTTCTACTATATCCTGAAATGTGTGTGTACACACATACACACACACACACACACACAGGCACACACACATTTATTCAAAAATATATTTGGGTATCTTTTTGTTTCTAGGATAGTGCTTTTAGAATCTCTGATACATGGAATGATTGGATCTTACAGCATATGGATCATGAAATAATGCCTTTATTGTTGCTGTAGTTTTGAAAATGCACCATTGACTTCATAAATCTTTAATCAAATTGGCAACCATTTATTAAGGGCCTACTATGTGCCAGGCACTTTGCTAAGTGCTAAAGGACAAGTGTTAAAGAAAGGCAAAGGACATCCTTGCCCAAAAAAATGCTTACAGTTTTGTGAGGAGAAAACATACAATTATATCCAAACAAGATACACGCAGGAAAAAGGGGAATCATCAACAGAGAGGAGGCATAAGCATTAAGGGGGATCAGGAAGGGTTTCTTGCAGAAGGTGGGATCTTAATCGAGACTTTTCCAGGCAAGGAAAATAACTAGTATAATTGCTGGGTTGGGAGATAGAGAGTCTTTTCTCAAAGGACTATAGAATGAGGAAAGTATTCCATCAGTGTTGCTCTCATTCTGGGTATGTGTGTGTCTACTCTTCTTAGCACTTGTCTTTATCTTTGTGTTTGGCTCAGCCTCTGTAGGTATATGGTTTGAGTGGCAGGGGAAATACTCTTTCCAGTCTAGTAACACAGAATGTATCTTCACTAGGACTTAGTAGATAGTTTTCATGAATTGCTATGGCCAAGGCATGTATGACCTTATGGCCAACCTGGTAAGAAGCTTATCCTACCAGGGATAGGAAACCTGCAACCTTAAGGCCACGTGTGTCCCTCTAGGTCTTCAAGTGTGGCCCTTTGACTGAATCCAAAGGTTACAGAACAAATCCTCTTGAGGATGTAGAGTGTCACACGTGACCTTGAGGCCACAGGTTCCTGACCCCTGCCTGTTCAGGATGATCATTAGATAGGCATCTCAGGGTCTCTCACTGGTCCTGGTGTCTCTTCATCTGCCAGGGCCTGAACTACACTGACATAGCCTTGGAGAATTCCAGAATAATTTCCAAATAATTTCTGAACCATCAGAATAGGACTTCAGTGAAGGCCATTTATATTAAGGGTAGCGCCAAATTTAGTTTCTGGCTTTAACTTCATTCAAGCACTGGATTTCCCACAATTTATTTTTTACTTTATCAGAGGGAACCAGGAACTTGTATATTTCAAAAGTTGTTGGTGACTGAAGGCCTGTTTTCCAGAAAGTCCCTTTTAGAAATTCAGTGAGCACCCTGGAATTACCCTCAATCAAGCACGAGCCAGAGTTGTCACACCAGTTTTGTGTTTAAGAAGCGTGCCTCATCTTCTGAGGAATCAGACAAGGCTGTGTTTTTAGGGAGGGTTAATTGGAGGTTGTGATTCTTTGTTGTTCTGAAAAGGTATTGAGTTCTCATGGCCTATATGAAGAAGTCATTAGACCAGCTGGAAAAGTTCAAAAGAGGTCTTTTCATCAAAATTTCTGTGGCTTTTTAGTGATAGTGTTTGGGGACAAAGCATTTGGGAGTGTGGTTTTCAGCTGTTGGGCACCTGTTGTGTGGATTTATGACATCAGTTAAGTACTTTAATTTGTTTCCAATGAGACTTGGTGAGTAACTTATAATACATCACATTTTGTCCATTCTAGAAAGGCCTTCTGTGGATCATATATCATTCAGGTTAAATCTGCCTTTGTTTCTATCTTCTTAGACCAAACAGAAGGAGAATTTCTGAACATTTATTAGTTGAAAAGTTGTGTGTATTGAGGATTTTAAATCTCTACAGTACAGGGATGAACTTGCAGACGGGAAGGTTCCAAGGCTCACCTCGAGACTCTGACATTGACCAGCTGTGGAATCATGGCCCTGTCCCCTTTCTTTTCTGGGTTTCGGTTTCTTCATGTCTAAAATGGAAATGACACCTCTCTCACAGTGTTGTTGTGAGGATCAAATGAGACAGTGTTACACACTTTCACACCATAAAGCTCTATCTAAATGTTAACTATTATGTATTAGCTGTTATGTTTTAAAATGTGCCTAAGTATATATCATTCATATATATTATATATACAAAATACATGTATATATGCACAGAGTCTACTGATAAATTAGACATGTCGTCATAGTTAATATACCACACCTCAAAGGTGAACAGTCATAGTAGATGAAAATGGAATTCCCAAAATATACAAGTCAGACCAATGTAGGTTTTGAGTAAATAAGATTTTACGTATACATCAAGGACAGTTTATGTTTTGACTAGTATGTAATCAGAATTAAATTCTATGCAGAATTAAGTTCATACTCTAGATTTAAACAACAGATTGATGACTTCATCAGTTTGGGTATTTCCTACACCAATTCAGAGATGCCTTGGTAGATGGTCTTAGTATGTTATGTTGCTGAAAAATATTCATCATTGTTGGAGAACAGGTAATGAAACATATTTCCTTCTCTATGGCAGTGAGGTGGGGGACAATTAGGACAGAATATTGTGTACAATATCAGATATAGTCCTTGTATTAGATGTTCAAAAAATCAAATTTTATTATGAAAGGATTCATTTGCATGGGGTGTGAAAATGCCTGTGATTTAGTAACAGGAAGACCAGTTTTAGTTTAAATTTTATACAGGGTAAACATATTGCATCATAATATCATATAATAAATACATATTATAATGTGACCTGTAATACAATGGCGTGTAATATATTTACCATAATATATTATTACCATGACTGGGTATCCAAATCTTTGGTGACAGATATCATAGAATTTAGTTAAGCTGTGATCAGGGAATAGGCTTGTACCAAAAACCTTTCTAAATTGTATATATGTTGTATTTGATTATATGTATTCAGGCTATTTGCCCCCAAAGAACATAAGTTCCTGTAGGGCAGAGACTTTCATTTTTGCTTTTGTATTCTCAGTCCCAAGCACAGTGTCTAGCACATGGTATGCAATTAATAAATGCACTTCCTAGCATGTATTAAAAGGTCTGAGAATGACTAAGCATCTCTATGCCCTGATGTGAGGCACTAAAATAGGAATTTACTGGATGTCTGTAGAGTTAAATGCCATCAATTCATCTTGTGTATGCCTTGGTTCATCACTGTTTGCGTATTGTCTTCCCATCCTCCACCCAGTTAGATTGTAAGCACCTTTAAAACTAGGAAAGTTTTTTTTTGTCTTTCTTTGTATTCTTAACACTAAGCACAGTGCTTGGCACATAATAGGCTCTTAACAAATACCTGTCTGACTGCAAAAATTCCAGATGCGATGTTTGTATTAGCTTTGCACAGTTATAACCAATGGCCAATAGTGGGACCTCAATGAGTAGTATTGTTTCCTGAAGCTAACCTTTTTTCTAGAGTGTTTTAATGTCATACTTTAAAACCCAAGCAGGCTGGTAACCAGTGCTTGGTATTTTATTTCATTGACTCAGAGGCCACATTCGTGTGCATAGTACAATCCCACTGATCTGATAGACCTCCAGAACTTTCAGTCTTCAAGAACACAGCCATGAATTTTAAACTATGTGAAATTTTTTTTAAAAAGTCTCACCAATTAAGAAAATGGCTGTTATAAAAGCCCAAGCGCCTGGAAATGTTTGGATCTCCATGGGTTACTATGAACAGGTTGCCATAACCATTAAAGAACAGTAATTGTGGGATACTGTAAGTCATAAAAAATACCAACAATGTTGAAATGTCCAGGTTAATAATGAGAGACTCAGAAAAAATATATATTTGGTCCAGACTTGTGATTTTCTTGACATAGACAGCTAACAATCCAGAAACTCCCTCTACCATTACAGACAGATGACTTTTCTGCAATTTACAGTCTCAGAAAACATCAAGGTTCAGAAGGTCACAGGGTCACACAGTCATTATGAGTCAGAGATGGGACTTGAACATAGGACATCTTGATTCTAAGCTTGTAGTAAGCTCTTAATAAATGTGCCTTCTTCTCTCATTTGGTAAGCTCATTTGCTCCCATGGGTGCAATTTTCGTCTCCAAGCAGATGATATAAAAATCTATTATATGAGTCTAGTTTCAGTCTCTTTCCTGAGTTCCAATCCCACTTTATCACCTACATGTTGGACATTTCCAACTAAATGTCCCATATCTATCTCTAACCCTACTCACTATATCAGAGTGCCATCTCTCAAAATAAATTCCAGCTAGAAAATTAAAGTCTGGGGGCCCTTAGATCAGGAGCAATGAATACCAGGCATGCCAAAAGCCATAAAGACATTACTGTATTATTGCATAGCACATTAACTGATGCTCCTAATTTCCCCATCAATTTTCAATAAAAGACTTAAATTATGTTAAATTATTCAGTATGTTTTGTTTGCTAAGACAAGAAAGAATAATATAATAGGAAGACTTTGGATATGTTTTGCAACGAGATGCAGACACTAGGTTTTAAATCTAATCTTTACTGCCAATCCTTCTGTTTAATCTTCAGGTCACTTTAGGAGTTTCCTCTTCTCATATTTGTGTTACAGATACTCATCTAGGATGTTAACTAAGGAGGGGGAAGGTCATTGATTTATGATCTGTGGAATATTTACATAACTGCTGGGGTTATGATTGAAACCTGAACAAAGGAAAAGTATTGTGGGCAACAGATGTGCACATAATTAACTTAAAGAAATTTTCTTAGAGTGCAATTGTCTGGGCCTGGTGAATGCCTGAGATGCACTCTACAAGGTATAGCTCTTGAATTCCTAAATCTGGCCTGTAGTTGTGTTAGCAGGTGAGGCAGAATGTTGGGTGTGCTCAGCTTCTCTTGTCTAAACCATAGCTGTGGGAGAGTGTGCTGTCCTATGGGGAAAAATGAGAATAAGGAAATGGTACCAGTAAGGCTAAGAGAAGTTATAACCAGGAAAGAAAACAAAAATACACACTTTTATGTAGGTTTATAAAGTATAATTGAAATACTTCCTATCTGCCTTATTCCTAACTTTCTGGACTTCAGAATCATCCTTTCTCTACTTTGAGCTCATTCTGGAATTTATTTTAGGTTTTCTAACCCTGGAATAACCTAGCAGTACTACTCAACATTCCTCCACAAGGCCTGCCCCTTTTTCCCTTGGCAAGTTTCTCTTGGAGTCTCATTTTATGGAAGGGCCCAGGCCAGCCTGCCTTCTTTTTCCTTCTGATCCTGTAACTGACTTTCTAGGCTTCACAACTAGTTCCTCAAACTAGGTACCTTCCTCTTTCCTCCACCTCTCCTGATCCTTTTGCGTGTTGTATTCCCCTGTTAGAATGGAAGCTCCTTGAGGGCAGGTGCTGACTTCCTTTTTGCTTATATATTTGTATCTCTAGTGCCTAGCATAATTTCTGACACATGCAAAGTGCTTCATAAATCTTCCTTCTTATCGTAAGTATTATTTTTCCCATTTTGCCCATAGTCACACAGCTAGTTAGCAATGAGATTTGGATGCAGATCTCCCAACTCCAAATCTTGGGTACTTGGCATTATACTACAAATATCCTGTGTGCTAGAGGTAAGAAAATTACAAAGCATATTAGTGCCTTACAAAAAACTTACTCATAACAACTCTTACCCCATTTTACAGATTAGAAAATTGAGACTGAAAGAAGGAAATTATCTTGTCCATAGTCGCAGAGTTAGTGAGTTTTAGAATCAGGTTAATAGAATCATGGATTTAGAGTCAGAAGGGCGCCTCAGAGTCATCTACTTCCTCCCCCTTGTTTTACAGATAAGGGATATGAGGCTCTGAGAGGTTGTCATTCTTCAGGTCATAATAGTGGAAAAGCCAGGATTTGAACTCAGACTCTCTGATGCCAAATCATAAACTTGAAAACCAGAGCTCTGACATTAAAATTGATTAAAAATAATAAAGTTACAAAGAAAAAAGGCTTGCCAACTACAAGACTGGTTGGTGGGGGGATATTAATGTATTGGATAACAGCACAATATAATGGAAAGAGCAATTCATTTAAAAAACAGGGCCTGGGTTCGAATCTTATCTCTGCCACATCCTACCTTTGTGACTTCTAGGAAGTTGATATCCTCTTTGGACCTTTTTTTCTTGTCTGTGAAATAAGAATATCAGACTAGATGAACTCTAAGGTTAGGTAGGTATGAAACAGCCTAACAGGCATGTTCAATGAAAGGAAACCTCCTATTCGCAGCTTGTTGTTGCTATTGTTCAGTTGCATCAAACTCTTTGTGACCCTGTGGACCACATTGTCCATGGAATTTTCTTGACAAAAATACTGAGTAATTTGTAATTTCCTTTGCTAGGGAATTAAAGCGAACAGACATTAATTGACTTGCCCAATGTTATATAGCTAGTTAAGCACCCAAGGCTGGATTTGAACTCAGGTCTTTCTAACTCCAGGCTCAGAGCTCTATTCACCGAGCCATCTAGCTGCCTCTATTCTTAGCTAACCTCCTTTAAAAAGTCATGTCGATTCAGCACCTTCACATTCCCTCACCCTCCTCTTCCAAACCTTTTTTACTTTGAATTCTGACCTCATCCCTGAAATGAAGCTGCCCTTTCCAAAGTTACCAAATGATCTCTTAATTATAAAGTCTAAAGATCTTTTTCTCAGTCCCCATCTATCCTAACCTCTTTGTAGCATAACACTGCCATTCAGTTTCTCTTCTTAGCTATCCCCTACCCTCTAGATTTTCAAGACTTTAATTTCTTCTTTCTAATTTTCTGAGTGCTCATTCTCAGTTTCCTTTGCTGGAACTTCAATCCATGTCATGCTTGAGAACTAAAGGCGCCCCCAATGCTTTGACCTCTGCCCTTTTCTCATCTTTCTTTACTCTCTCATTTGGTGATCTCATTAGCTCCCATGGGTGCAGTCTTCATTTCTAGACAGATGATATTAATATCTACTGTACACAACCAGCCCTAGTCTCTCACTGCAGTTTCAATTCTACATTATCAACTGACTATTAGACATTTCAAACTGCATGTCCTGTCAGTACCTCTTAACTCTATGTCTTCATGTACCCTCCAATCCAGTCGTAGCTTGCTGCTCCTCACAAACGAGCCCCTCACCCAATCTCCCATCTGTATGCACTGCTTTCCTCCCATGCTCTACCTCCTCACCTCTGCCTCTTAGCATCCCTGGCTTCCTTCAAGACTCAGTTCAAGCATCACTTTCTACAAGAAACCATTCCTGGTCTGTTCAGCTGCTACTGCCTTCCCCTCCAAGATTATCTTCCGTCTACAGGGCATGTATTTCATATGTGCCTATTTATGCAGATTGCCTCCATACCTACTACCACCACCACTCCCCTAGAAGGTAAGCTTTTTGGAGGTAGAAACTGTTTTGGCTTGTTTCCGTTTTTTGCTCTTCTTGGTTTATTTTTTTCCAGTCCAAAGTGCTTAATGTAGTGTCTGGCATTAATGCTTAACAAATGCTTTTTGAATGGATTGGAAGAGGAAAATGTGAGTTAAGAAGGAATGGGAAATAAAATTAAACAGGTCTGGACCTCATTGTGAGCAGCTTAAAGCCATATAGATGTGTCTAGACTTGATTTTATAGGTTAAGAGGGCACCCTTATAGATATTTAAGCAGAAAAAAATGACAAGATGGAAACAGAGTTTAAGGAATAGTACTTGATGGTGGTATGGAAGAGGCAATGGAGGGAAAATAATCGGAGCTATAGAGGCTTGCTAGAGAACTCAGTTATTAATTCTGTCATAAGAGGATAAGGGTAATTAAAGCATAATTTTAACAAATTCAAATTCAACAAGTTTTTTAAAGTGGGTACTATGTGCAGAGCATTGTGTTATACTGGACAGAGCACTGGCCCTAGAGGCAATGAGACTGCAGGTTCAAATCCAGCCTCAGACGCTTTCTAGCTGTGTGACTCTGAGCAGGTCACCTAACTACTGACCGCCTCAGTTTTCCAAAACCCCTCTCAGGGTTGTTGTGCAGATAAAAGAAATAATATCTGTGAAGTGTGTAGCATTGTACCTACCATCGTAGGTGCTTAACAAATGCTTTTTCCCTCCTTGACTCCCCAAAGAGCATATGGTCTAGTTAAAGGCAACTCCACATATAATACAAAGTAATACAAAGTAGGGCATGATAAACCAATAAAGCTGGCACAAAAAGAAGCATTTTGTTAGGTAGGAGCAAGAAAAATTATTTCTGACTGGTGGGAATTAGGAAAGTTGACCTTGGAGTTGGAATTTGAAGAATGGATAATTTCTTTCATTTTTATCCACACTGTGCTTGTTTCTTCTGTTTCTGTTTTGATTTTCTTGTGGTTAGTTGTGAGGTAAGTTGGTTATTTCTGTCCATAAATGTAATTTCTCATCTAGAATGAGTTGATTGCAGTTTCAGACTATAGGGACACCAGAAGGGAAAGAAGAGTTAAAAACATTTCTCCCAACTCTGTCCATTTTTTAGCCCCATTTCAGAAAGAAGTTACCTGTCACAGTGTCATTCTTAACCACATTCACCTTTCTCTGAAAGAGTTGGGACACATCAAAGGAAGTCAAAATGAGGAGCACTGTGAGGGGAGTGGGATCATCTGATAACCATTTTTTCCTTTCTTTTACCAAGCATAGTAGCTTTCACATTAGAGAGATCACACACATTTTCTTTTCTTCTGTTAGATGGACAGCTCTATTTTGCTAGAAAGGAGGGGAAAAGAAAGTTTTATCCCCCCAGCACAGCAGAAAAAATTCAAAGTTTTGTGTGCCCAAAGAAACCGAGTGGAAAGCATTGAGGAGAAGAGATATTTTTAAGTGGCTATAATTAAAATCAGCTAAAGTACACCTCAGAAGAGTTCAACTAACCCAAAATAATTTTCAAAAAAATTTTTTTAAGTTTTGTTGTTTTTTTAAGAAGTCACAAATGTTCTCTTTGATCAGTAATAGAGTAAAACTTGCTCTTCAGCAACCTCTTGTGGGGAATTAAGGATTCCCACCAATATTGTACCTTACCTGGCATGCTATAGCTAAGGTTAACTTAGGGAAGTGGGCAGATCTGTAATTTCTTCTATGTAGTGAACTACCTATGATGAAATTCTCTCTGTTGATGTAGATCAGAAACCATTCTTCAATTTAAATTGTTAGGGAGTTGCCTGGGACACTGAGAGGTTAAGTACCTTGCCCAGAGTCCCAGAGCCCATGTGTGTCACATGCAGGACTTGAATCCTGTTTTATTAACTCTGAGCACAGCTGGCTAGCAGCCACACCAGGCATGTGTTTACCTGAGAAGTTTCCAGCCCCAGCCCAGATGTTTGATGAATGTCCATCATCAATTTGAAAGAACTTTGAAGGTCTTTATTTCTATAAGATCCTAGATGTTTGAACACACACACACACACACACACACACACACACACACACACA
>JAQQSU010008538.1:0-12924 GCA_028627135.1 Pseudochirops cupreus | reverse complement strand
GATATTTAATGTGATAGAGGACTTTCACACATTCCTGATGAAAAGCCCTGAGCTGAATAGAAAATTCAATATTCAAACACAAGACTTAGAAGAATCATAAAAAAAACAACTAAAGATGAAAGAGTAATCATAAGGGACTCAATAAAGGTAAGCTGCTTACATTCTTATATAGGAAGATGATATATGTAACACCTAAGAATTGTATCATTATGATATACTTAGAGAATCCTAGAGAATCAAGTAAAAAACTACTTGAGATAATAAATAAATTTAGAAAAGTTGCAGGAAATAAAATAAATCCACATAAATCCTTGGCATTACTATATATTTCTAACAAAGTTCAACAGCAAGAAATAGAAAGAGAAATTCCATTTAAAGTTACTGTAGACATGATAAAATATTTGGGAGTCTACCTGCTAACACAAACTCAGGAACCATATGAACACGATTACAAAACACTTTTTCACACAAATAAAGTCAGATCTAAATAATTGGAAAAACATCAGTTGCTCTCAGCTAGGTCAAGCTGAGAATTTTTAAAATGAGAATTTTGCCTAAATTAATTAATCTATTTGGTGCCATACCAATCAATCTACCAAAAAAAAAATTATTTTACAGAGCTAGAAAAAATAGTAACAAAATTCATCTGGAAGAGCAAAACGTCCAGAATATCAAGAGAATTAATAAAAAGAAATGCTAGGGGAGGTGGGCAAGCCATACCAGATTTTAAACTGTACTATAAAGCAACAGTCATTAAAACTACTTAGTACTGGCTGAGAATTAAAGAAGTGAATCAGTGAAATAGATTAGGTACACAAAACACGGCAGTCAATGACTATAGTAATCTACTATTTGACAAACCCAAAGACTCCAGTTTCTGGGATAAGAACTCACTATTTGACCAAAACTGCTGGGAAAACTGGAAAACAGTACAGCAGAAACTGGGTATAGACCAATATCTTACCCACATACCAAAATAAAGTCTAAATCAGTGGTTCTCAACCTTCCCAGTGCCATGACCCTTTAATACTCGTATGTAGGCGTATCTGCATGTGGGCAGACCCACCTGGAGACGGATAGAGGAGCGGTGTCTCGATTCCTAAGACCAGAGGAAATATGTTTTCCAACAGCCTTAGGCGACCTCTGTGACCCCTGTGAAAGGGTCGTTCGACCCCCAAATGGGTCGCGACCTGCAAGTTGAGAACCGCTGGTCTAAATGGATTCATGATTTAGATATAAAGGCTGATACTGTAAGTAATCTGGGAGAGCAAGGAAGAGTTTACCTGTCAGATTTAGGGAGAAGAGGTTTTATGACCAAACAAGAGGTAGAGAATATTACAAAATGCAAAATGGATAATTTTGATTACATTAAATTGAAAAGTTTTTGTACAAAGTCAATGCAACCAAGATTAGGAGGGAAGTAGAAAACTGGGAAAGAATTTTTACAACCAGTGTCTCTGATAAAGGCCTCATTTTTAAAATATACAGAGAACTGAGTCAAATCTATAAGAATACAAGTCATTCCCCAATTGATAAATGATCAAAAGATATGAACATGCAGTTTTCAGAGGAAGAAATTAAAGATATCTATAAGCATATGAAAAAATGCCCTAAATCATTATTGATTAAAGAAATGCAAATCAAAACAACTCTGAGGTACCACATCTCACCAGTCAGACTGGCCAACATGACAAAACAGGAAAATGATAAATGCTGGAGAAGATGTGGGAAAATTGGAACACTAATGTATTACTGGTGAAGTTGTGAACTGATCCAACCATTCTGGAAAGCAATTGGAAATATGCCCAAAGTGCTATAAAAATGTGCATACCCTTTGACCCAGCAACACCACTTCTAGGGCTGTATCCCAAAGAGATCATACAAGTGAGAGGAAGACTTGTATGTACAAAAATATTTGTAGCAGCTCTTCTTGTGATGTACAAAAATATTTGTAGCAGCTCTTCTTGTGATGATAAAGAATTGGAAATCAAGGGAATGATGCTAAGCAAGTTGTGGTATATGAATGTAATGGAACACTCTTGTGCTATAAGAAATGAGGAGCAGACAGACTTCATAATAACCTGGAGGGATGTATATAAACTGATGTAGAGTGAGAGGAGCAGAACTAGGAGAACACACAATTACAGACACAATGAATCTGTGATGACTGACTTTGATAGACTGGGCTCCTCTCAGCAATGCCATGCTGTAAGACAACTCCAAAAGGTTCATGATAGAAGGAACTATCCACATCCAGAGAAAGAATTGCAGAGTCTGAATGTAGATTGAAGCAGAATACTTGTTCTTTCTCTTTTTCGCTTTGTTTTGTTCCTTTTTTCTCACTGTTCATTCCATTGGTTATAACTGTTCTTTACACCTTGACTAATGTTTCATGTGAAGGTATCTGTAGAACCTATATCAGATTGCATGCCACCATACGGGGTGAGGGAGGAGGATGGGGAGGGGGAGAAAATTTGGAACACAAGGGATTGTGGAACTGAATGTAGCAAACAGAAAGTAAATAAATAAATTTAAAAAAAAAAGAATTTTAGCATTATTAGGGCATTTTAAAAACTGTTTACATAGACAGAGAGTATGTTTATAAATCAATTATGTCAGAATTATCTCCCAAAAAATGAAGGGGGTGAGAAAGAGATGCACTCAGAGAAGGGGGAGGAGAGAGATAGAATAGAGAAAGTCTTCTCATATAAAAATAAGTGTGCAAAGAAAAGCTTCTACAATGGAAAAGAAAATCAGGGTGGGGGCAGTGGGCAAGGGATGTACCAAACTCTCATAGGAATTAGTTCAAGGTGGAAAGAATACATAGGATTTGCATAAGTACTATTTCAAAACACTTTTGAAAAGAAAGATTTTTGGGGACTTTCACCCTGATTAATGAGGCAAAATACAGGACAAAGAGCATGAAAAGGAGTTTATTACAAGTTCTACAAGGTTGACAAGCTGATCACTAGAGATCAGGAATGGCTATGAGATGGAGTCAGCTTTTATTGACAACTTTCATGAGATAAAGACAATTCAGATAGGCTCACATCAACAAGAGTCCAGGCACTTGCATCTCAGTTCCTCCCCGAGGTAGGAATACATGGCAATTTTCAGGCACAGACAGATAAGTGACTTGACTATATGAAAAATATCATGGAATATAAAGTTGTACATTGAGTGAGCCTTCCCCCAACATGGACTGCCAAGAAGGTTTGGGAACAATGGGTCACTGGGTCAGCCTAACTTTCAACAACGCTTCTTAAAAAGATAAACAACTGAAAGAATACATATTCCTTATGGTTGTACTGCACTTATATAATAAAAATAACAGTACTACCTACATCAGTTTATAAAAAATACCACATAAACCAGATTACCAAGGGGATACTTTGTAAAGCATAAAAGCACCAGACAAAATAACAAAATTCATATGGAGGAACAAAAGACCTGAGATTTCAAGGAAAATAATTTAAAAAGCCAGAGAGAGTAATGGATAGCACTTCCAGAGCTCAAATTACATTATAAAGATGTAAGCATCAAAGTTATTTTGTCCTGGTTAAAAAAAAATAGATAAAAAAGACTGGATAAGGAAGAGTCAGGAAAAAAACAAATTCAGTAACTAAAAGTTAGATAAATCTAAGAATATAAACAGCTAGAGGGACTATCCATTTGATAAGGATTTCTGAAAAAGCACTTTGGCAAAGGCTTAGACAAATTAGATTTAGACAAATACTTTATATGATAAACCACAATGAGTTCAAATGGATGCATAACATGCATATTACCAGTCACATCGTAAAAAATTAAAAGTAAACAAGGTCGTCTATTTTCCATAATTATGTCTAAGGGAAGAATTCCTAACAAAACAAGAGGTATTGGAAACCACAAAAAAGCAAAATAGATCGTTTCAAGCACAAAAAATTAAAAAGCTGTAGCATGAACAGGATCAAAGCATAGAGGATAAGAAAGGACAGTATCAATTATGAAGGAGAAATACGCATTTTAAAGCTTTTAATATATGCCAACCAGAGTGATAAACACTAGGGAGGAAATAAAAGCAAAGACAGTCCCTTTCCTCAAGCAGCTTTATTAATGACGACACATAGCTGCAGCCTTCGGGAAATAGCCTAGGTACAGGGTTTGTGAATCAGGAGATGGTGCCTTAGGGTAAAGGTTTCCTCTGAGTTATTTTAGATACCTAAAAAAACCTAGATTATATTTTTCGAAAAATGCATACTAAACCGAAAGTCATTCTCTAATTTAGAAGTTGTGAAAGAGTTCCCTAAAGAATTTCACAAACTGGGAGCCAAGATGGCAGAGTAGAAGCACAAACGTGGTATGAGCTCCCACTCCAATCACTTCCAATACATGTAAAAAAAAGATTACACAAATTTTAGAACTATAGAACCCACAAAGTGACAGAGAAAAACCAACCTCCTACTGAGGGCAGCCTGGCAGGCTGACAGGAAGCGTCTATCCCACCAAGCTGCATGGACCACACAGTTCTGGCCCCTGGGCGACCCTGACCAGCAGCAGCCTGAGCAGACTTCAGGAGAGTGAATCACAGCAACGGTGGCAATTTCCTGACTGCTCAACCCACACACATCAAACACAAAGTAAAAGGTCAGTGAGGAACTCTGCTGGAAAAGGGGGAAGGAAGAGTGCGGTCTGGCCCCTGCCCCCAGGGTGAGGAGTGGCGGAGGCACGGCTGCTGCCCCTTGGCTGCCTCCAGAGCTCCTGGCCTACAGATCATAGGGGAACCAAGCAACCATTCAGAGGGTAATCGCTCTTGTTTCAACCTGCTTGGATCTGAATCACAATCCTGGGCGGTGGTCCTGGGGTATGTGGCCAGTGTGCCAGAGCTTGTGGGGGCTGTATAGAGGGTGCCCTCCTAATAGCTCCAGCAGCTACGAAAACTCCAGTGATTTGGCACAAAGCTCTCTCCATTCTAGAAGCTAAGTTCTAACACAGCAAAGAGCTCAAAAGCCATATGTGTGTATGTGTGCATGTGTGTGTGTGTCTGTGTGTATATACATACATGTATATGTATGTATATGAGGGTGTATGTGTATATAGATACATATGTGAGTGTGGGCATATGTATGTACATGTATACACAGACAGAAGGCACAGGATGAGTTGGATATGAAGGGATGATATCTAAAAAATAAAATTAAGAAGTGAGAGAGGAATTTATTGGGAGAAGGACAAAGGGAGAGACAGATTAGAGTAAATTCTCTTATAAAAGAGGCAAGAGAAAACTGTTACAATGAAGAGTAAGAGCAGGAAGGTGAAAGGGAATGGGACAACCTTACTCTCATTGAATTTCACTTAAGGAGGGAATAACATACATACTCAATTGGGTATCTTACCCTACAGGAAAATAGGGGGGAAGTGGATGAGAGGGGGGAGGATAGAAGGGAGGGCACATTGACAGAGGGGGTAGTTAGAAGCAAACACTTTTGAAGAGGGACAGGGTCAAAGGAGAAAATAGAATAAGTGGGGAACAGGATAGGATGGAGGGAAATATATAGTCAGCCTTTCACAATATAACTACTATGGAAATGATTTACATAGCTACACATGTACTACCTATATGGAATTGCTTATCTTCCCAGTGGGGGTGGGTGAGGAGGGAAGAAGGGAAAAAATCTGGAACTCAAAGTTTTTAAAATAAACGTTAAAAAAATTGTTTTTTTTTTTTTTTATGCAACTGGGAAATAAGATATACAGACACTGGGGTATAGAAATCTATCTTGCCCTACTAGAAAGTTAGGGAGGTCACGGGGGAGGATATAAGAGAGGACGGATTGGGGAAAGGGGTGTTCAGTAGGCTTGCTATTTTGGGGTGGGGGTAGGGGAAAGATGGGAAGAAAAATTTGTAACTCAAAATCTTGTAGAAATGAATGCTGAAAACTAAAAATAAATAAATAAATTGAAAAAAATCTAAAAAAAAAGAATTTCACACTATGAATAATCACATGAAAGACTGTTCCTCATCATTAACAATAAGAGAAAGACAAATCAGCAAAATCACGTCTAAGATTATAACACAACCAGCAAAAATGACAAAAGACAGAAATAATCAATGTTGGAGAGGTTTGAAAGGACAGACAGTGGAACTGGGATTTAATCAAATAATTCTATAAAATAATTTTGAATCATGCAAAAAAAAAATCCCATTGCCATATATATGCCACAAGAGATAAAAGTAAGAAAAAAGGGTCCATTGAATACATGAAATATTCCTAGCAATATCTTTATGACAGCAATAAGCTGGAAACAATCCTAGCTTTGATGCCGACTACCTGAGTGACCTTCACCAAACTGTTTTGTCTTTCTGGGTCTAAGTGAGGAAGAGGATTTGTACAAGATAACTAACCCCCAAGGTCTCTTATAGGTCTAAACCTGTCATCTGAAGTCAGACAAATCAGACAAATCCTCATAAACAAACCCAAGAAAGAAGGCCAACAAAGAAACAGGCAGACCAATCTCACCTATGAATTCTGGCATAAAAACTTTAATAAAAGGCTCACAGAAAATTTCCACAAAATCATTCCATGATGACTAAATTGTATTTTAACCTGGGATGCAAGGACAGTTCAACATTAAGAAAACAATTAGCATAATTATTGATAAAAATAATAAAAATTAGAAGTACTAAATGATTGCTTCATTAGATATACAAAAAAGTTTTTGAAAAAATGAAGCACTAATTTATGTTTACCAATGTTTATGTCACTAATTTATTTAGGGAATAATTCTAGAAGCATTGGTACATGAGGGATCTTTTTTAACATGTTCAAAAAATATATAGCTTAAGCCAAGAAATAGCTTTCCTTGTAATAAACAAAGGCAAAGCAAGGAAGCCCCTATTATTTGACACAGTTATAATAATGTTAGTTATAGCATTATGTAGACCAGATTATAAATTTGAAAGATAACATTAGCAAAGAAGAAAGGAAAATATTTTTGTAGCTAATAGGATGATGTAGTTGGACAATCCCAGGGCACCAGCGAAGAAACTATTATGATTAACATAAACATAAAATTGTTATGGGAGCAGTATCCTAAGGATCTGTCCCAAGAAAATAGTTTTTCCTCAAAAGGTACTGAAATTGTCCTTGAGACATAAGTGGCTCAGGGAACTAACACTTTCTGATTGCATGAGTACAAAAACAGAGCCAGGATCAACTGAGTCAAATGTATCTTCAATGAACATCCCTATATTGTTCTGAATGTCCTTCCACCGCTACAGCTATGTAAATCCCATTTTTCAAAAACTATTTTGATGAAATACAAGTGTCTCATTTTATTCCAGTTCTGAACCTAGGACACTAAACTGGCCTGTGACAAAAAAAATACCCACAAAAATCAGCAATATTTCTATATAATAGTAACAAAAATGAGAAAGAAATGGAAAGAGAAATTTCATTCAAAATAAGTACAAAATCACAGAATCTACAGGGGTTAACCTGCAAGACAGAGAAGATTTACATAAATACAATTATACAAACTAGATAAATAAAGGTATATAAATAATTGGATAAATATTTGCTGCTTATGGGTTAGCCATCATAATATTACAAAAATGATAATTTTACTGAAATTAATTTAGACTAATTACTACACCAAATTACTAAGGGAATGTTTTATGTAAATAAACAAAATAACAACATTCAACTGGAAGAATAAAAAGAAGAAGAAGAAAAAGGAGTAGACCTTTTTCTCAGTTGTACATGGCACATTTACAAAAACTGACCATGTACTGGGTCATAAAAGCCTCACAAATAAAAGTAGAAATATTAAATGGACCATATTCAGATTATAATACAGTAAAAATTCGATTCAGTTAGGGGTCTTTGAAGAATAGAATAAAATTCACTGGAAATTAAATAACCTGATCCTAAGAAATGAGTGAGTCCAAGAACAAACCATTGAAACAATCAAAAATTTCATCACAGATGATAACCATAAGGAGACAACATACCAAAATTTGTGAGATGCAGTCAAAGCAGCACTTAGGGCAGGGGTAAGATAATTTATCTATCTAGATGCATACATCGGTAAAAGAAAAAAACCGTCCAATATTAACTGGGCAAGCAACTAAAAAAACTAGGAAAAGAACACATTTAAAATCCCTAATTAAATACCAGAATAAAAGTTATAAAAATCAAAGGAGAGATTAATAAAACAGAAAGTAATAAAACTTTTGAACTAAAAATAAAACTACCAGCTAGTTTTATGAAAAAAATTAAAAATAGATAATATTGATTAATGTAATTTTTAAAAAATGAAGAAGAAAACCAAATTATTAGTATTAAAAAATGAAAAGGGTGAAGGCTTGACCAATGAAGATAAAGTTAAAATAATTAGGAAAAATTTGGTTCAATTATATGCACATAAAACCGTCAATCTAATAGAAATGGATGAATAGTTACAAAAAGAAAAATTGCTCAATGAGCAGCAGAAGAAATGAAATAAATAATGTTATCTTAGAAAAAGACACTGAACAAAATTTTCCAGGATCAAATTTTAATCTATCCATGGCCCTTTATTACATATAATTTTTACTGCATCATGATCTGAAAAAGATTAATTTAATATTTCTGCTTTTCTGCACTGGCTTTTATGGCCTAGTACATGGTTGATTTTTGTGTATGTGCCGTGTACCACTGAGAAGAAGGTATATTCCTTTTCCCCCCATTCGGTTTTCTTTAGAGGTCTGTAATATCTACCTTCTCTAAAATTCTATTCACCTCCCAATTTCTTTCTTGTTTATTTTGAGTTTAGATTTATCAAATTTTGAGAGAGATTGGTTGAACCCCCACTAGTATAGTTTTGCTGTATATTTCTTCTTGTAACTCTCTTAACTTCTCTAGGACTCTGGCTGCTATACTGTTTGGTGCATATATGTTTAGTAATGATATTGTTTCATTCTCAAAGTTGCCTTTTAACAGGATACAGTTTCCTTGCTTATCTCTTTTAATTAGATCTATTTTTGCTTTTGCTTTATCTGAGAAAAGGATTGCCACCCCTGTTTTTTTAACTTTAGCTGAAGCATAATATATTCTACTCCAGCCTTTTACCTTTACCCTGTGTGTGTGTGTGTCCCCCTCTTTCAAGTGTGTTTCTTGTAGACAACATATTGTAGGATTACGTTTTTTAATCCATTCTGCCATTCTGAATAGAGCATTGGCCCTGGAGTCAGGAAGACCTGAGTTCAAATGTGGCCTCAGACACTTAATACTTACTAACCATGTAACCTTGGGCAAGTCACTTAACCCCAAATACCCTGCCTTCCCCCCTCCCAAAAAGGCAAAAACAACCAACCCCAATATATGACACTCATTTCTATTTTTTAAAATGCTAAAAATCATAGGAATAAATGGAGCTTTCCTTAAAATAATAAATAGTATCTATCTATGAAATGTAAAAAACTGACAGGCCTAATAAGGAAAGGAAGTTCAAATAATATAAAACTATTCTGCATGCACCAGAAACTACAGACTGGAAAAAGAATAACAAATTCCACAAGGCAAAAGAGCTCAAGGTGCAACCCTAAGTGACATACCATGAAAACTGTTTTTGATCAGTCATTTTAGGCATGGGTTTTCTTGGCAAAGATACTAGCGTGGTTTGCCATTTCCTTCTCCGGTTCATTTTAAAGATGAGGAAACTGAGACAAATAGGCTTAAGCCACTTGCCCTAGGTCACGCCACTAGCAAAAAAAAATCTAGAAAGTGAGAGACAACTTATGTGGCTAAAAAACAACAGCAGAGGGGTTGTTTAGAGATTTCTTTATAAAAATATCCAAAGTGATCAAGATAAAAGTGGAACATTAAGAGAAGTGATGGTGGAGGAACATACCTGAAATGCCACGAACTAAACCCCACAACTCCCCACTACGAGTGAATCAGCAGTGTTTGTGCAACTAAACTGTAGAATGGGTAAGATCATAACAAGAGAGAAAGCAAGTAGAAGACAGAGGGCAATCTATATACCCTAATCAAGTCAATGGTAAACAAGTTTCCTAAGGAATTTAAAAAGATAAGCTCCGTCACATAGGTAGAGGAGAGTTTGTGTGCCATTTTGCTGTTTTATATTGTTTAATCTACCTACTTTTGGACACCAATGAGTTAGTTTAGAGATTAACATATTTTCTGTGCCTCTTTTTAAACTATAGTTCCTTATGTGTTCTGAATTTTCTTTGAGGTGTTTTATTCAATATACACTTGGGACCTTTGTAGGATTATACAAGAGCTAACGAGTCTATTGCTCACATTTGAGGAAACCTAGAAATAAACTCTATGTTGGATACTTCCAAGAATAATTCCAATTGGATACAAAGAGCAAAAGGACAAGAATGGCCCCCTTAAGGTTAACCTCCAGAGCTGGACCTTGTCAAGTTTCTCGAAGAATCCAGATCCATGTCCTACATTTACTTATTTCTGTAGGGGATGTAACCTCATCTACAAACAAGCAGAAAACAAGTTTCTATTACAGCAAGGCATTTTTATCTTTTTATCCCCAACACTTCTCACCATGCCTTAAAAAGCACTTAATAGCACGATTGAACTGAATTGGTTAACGTTTAGGGTTGAGACATTTTCTCTCTCCCTAAAAGAAGACTCCCCATATATCCTAAACAATGCTATTGTCACTTGCAAGGAACATTCTGTTTCTAGCCGTCCTATCACCCACAGTTCCCTTCTGAATGTAAACATGGTGCCATTGGGAAAAAGAAGGGGGCACGGGGGAAACCTGTGCTGATATTCTAATGCCAGATCTATATCAGACCAGTCCCGGAAGCTGGGGGTTTAAAATGCAATAAGCAAAATGACAGAGAAATGGCCTCAAAGCATGGAAGATCTGAGTTTAAGTCCTGCTTCTGGTTTATACTGCTTATGACCCTAGGAAAGTCATTTAACCTCTCAAGATTCTAGGCAATTCTGTAACAGTAGAGGTTTCAGAAAAGGTACCAACCTGCATTGGGAGAGGGAGTTCCTTCACCGGGGCATTCCTGTAATGGGAATGGGAATTTGAAGATCTTCCCTGTCTCTTAATAAACCTAGGGGGTAATTTGAAGACCTTCCCTGCTGTGAAGATAAACTCTGCCCCCAATAGGCTGAATCTAGTCACATGGAGCCTGCAGTGGGAGGAGTTTGCTGAAGGGAAGCAGAGCCCACAGGAAGCTTCCTTGCTGTGAAGATAAACTCTGCCTCCTAAGAGGCTGAATGTAGTCACATGGAGCCTGTGGTGGGAGGATTTTGCTGAAGAGAAGCAGAGCCCACAGGAAGCTGGGAGTCAGAGCCAAAGAGATAGTGAGAGAGACAGGAGACTCAGGCAAGGAGATAGAGAGGTTTGTGAGTAAATATTGATCTTATATTGGTTTATGGGAAAGCTAAAGGATGCTGTGGCTCTCAGTGTTATTATGGCTTCTGAACAGCTTTACTATGATGGAATCAGCTTACTGGTTTTGAGATTTGGTTTTCTGGTATCTAAATAAATGTTTCAGTTCTGTCCTCTATATGGAGAGTTGGGTATATTTTGCCATGGAACATCATGCAATATTTTTATAGTCATGGTCTTTATTGTGATGGTGGATGCTATAAATAATTGGCATTACAATTCCTTAAAGCATATCTGCACAACTTGACAGTAGGTAGGAGCCAAAATTAAAATAGGCTAAACTTCTTCAGGCACAGATAGGTTTTTAGAAGCTCACTTTCCAAGTAAAGGTATAATTAATGATTAAACTATTTCTCAAAAACACTTTTTTAAATCAAGATGTAATACAGAAACTACAATCAGTAAACACTTCTTTATGAAGTTACTTTCAGTAAAAGACTTCCCAGGAGCAGTAATTTCTTCAGAAATCTCAAAACTAACCTTAGTAGCTGCCTCATTTTCTGAGTTTACTTTCTTGAAAAACTATTGTTCCCCACTGAGATCGTTCAACAATGTGGATGTTTTAATTGCTTTTTCACTAGTGTCCAATTTGCTTAAGTCAGGATGATTTTTATTTATTTTTTTATTGATTTGTTTGTTTACTTTTACTTTACAAGATTCAGTTCCACAATCCCTTGAGTTTCAGATTTTCTCCCCTTCCTCCTACCCCATGACAGCATGCAATCAAGTATAGGGTCTGCTGGTACTTTCACACTGGACATTAGTCTATTTTTATAAAAGGGTTGTAACCAATGGAATAAACAATGGGAAAGAGGAAACAAAACCAAACATGGAAAAGAAAGAGAGCAGTCTGCATTTAAACTCTGTTCTTTCTAGATCTTTCTCTGAATGTAGACATCTCCTTCCATCCTGAGTCTTTTAGAGTTGTCTTATAACCTTGCATTGTTGAGTCCAGTTTATCAAAGCTGGTCATCAGACATACGTTGTGTCTGTCATTGTATACAAATTTCTCCTGGTTCTGCTCTTCTCACTCAGCATCAGTCCGTATAAGCCCCTCCAGGTAAATGTGAAGTCCATCTGCTCCTCATTTCTTATAGCACAATAGTATTCCATTGCATTCATAAACCATGACTTGTTTAGCCATTACTCAACTGATGGGCATCCCTTTAATTTCCAATTTTTTGCCACCACAAAGAGAGCTGCAATAAATATTTTTGTACATATGAGTCTTCCTCCCACTTCTATGATCTCTTTGGGATATGACCCTAGAAGTGGTATTGCTGGGTCAAAGGGTATGCAATTATTTATAGCCCTTTGGGCATAGTTCCAGATTGCTCTCCAGAATGGTTGAATCAGTTCACAACTCCACCAACAATGCATTAGTGTTCCAATTTTTCCACATCCTCTCCAGCATTTGTCATTTTCCTGTTTTGTCATCTTAGCCAATCTGACTGGTGAGATGTGGTACCTCAGAGTTGTTTTGATTTGCATTTCTCAAATCAATAGTGA
>JAQQSU010008537.1:0-12924 GCA_028627135.1 Pseudochirops cupreus | reverse complement strand
ATACATACATATATAGATAGATAGATAGATAGATAGATAGATAGATAGATAGATAGATAGATATGTAATCATTGAGATTTGGTGGCCTGAAATCTATGACTACTAAATGAAAAGATATACTTAATTCAAAAGAAACAATATCTATAAAAATGGAGAAGGGAGTAGCATTATATATTAGAAGATATATTTGTATGAGGAAATCCAAGGACCTGAAGGCAAAAACATTGTGGAGAGCATTTGGGTGAAGATCAATGGAAAAAAGAAAGAGAAGTATTATTGTGATTATTGTATAATATTGTTGTAAGCCAAAATACTTGATTCTTGGGGGTCAGTTTCTATGCAGATGTCTTTGAGACTGTGGCTTTGGCCTCTGGGCTTTGAAGCCTGATCTTAGAGATGTGTATGCATTTGAAAAAAAGCTAACAGACTTTGCCAAGACTTTCTGGTGCCTAGAATTACAAAGCCTGTTTTATAAAAACCTTGTTCAAAGAATCATTAAATAGAGTTCATCGTTCTTCCTTGAACTACCCACATTGTCTGGTCATTTTTATTCACATCTCTGATCATGCTTAGTGCTGGACACTGAGCAGCCCACAACATAATATAATACTGACCCCAGAGATGAAACAAGGAAATAGTATACAGTATACAGACCATAAACAGCCAGAGAAGGGATCAAAGTTATCTAGGTATTCCATAAGTTCTCTCTCTGTCTCTCTTTCCATCTGTCTCTCTGTGTCTCTATCTCTGTCTCTACCAAAAGTAGAGTGCCTCGAATGTTTTGTCTTAGTGATTTCTTTCAAAAGATGGAGGAACCTATGGGAGAGAGTTTGGTCCTGGGTTGGAGTCTCACCAAGACAAAAGTTATTGCTTGCTGGAGGAGAAAATGAGCACTCTATTTTGGAGTCTGTAATAGAAAAAGGAAAGGAAATTCCCAAGTAGCCTGATGTACTGTAACAGAGGCTGAATTGACTTTTATGGGCAACTTCAGTGAGCAAGTATCTAGAGATCACCTGGAAGCCTCCTGGGACTCCAAGGACATGGGGCTTCAACATTTGGGTGAACTCAAGATTTCCTGACTTGTGGTCAGGAAGATTGGAGTTCAAATTCTTCCTCAGACCTTACTTAGCTGTGTGACTCCGGACAAGTCACTTCAACTCATCTGTAAGTTTCCTCGCCTGTAAATTGAAGATAATACTAGCACCCACCTCACAGAGTTAGTATAGGGATCAAATGTAAAACACTTTGAAAACCTTAAAGTCCTACACAAATGCTATCAGTATTATTTTGTGTAATCATGTAATAAATAAATAAAACAACATACAATCAATTATTATTAATAAAAGAAGAGGATGGAAGAAGGAGGAGGAGAAGGAGGAAGAAGAAGAAGAGGAGAAGGTAATTCTAGCCTTGTTATGGCTCAGTAGAGAAGGATAGTAGTGGTTTGAAGTAATGAAAAAACTGCCTTTTAAAATGAGAAATAACTTCCAGACTAGTTAGTTTTCCTTTGATTCTCCCATATAGAAAGTAGTTCACTTTTTTTCTAGAGTCCCTGTGAGGTAGGGGAGGGGAGATGGGTTGCAGAGCAGGCTAACTAGGAGAGCTTGTGCCTGGGTCCCTGCCTCTGCCTTTTCTGCTTTGTGTTTTCCTTTCTAAGGTGATTGAACATTAGCCTTGATGTAAACATCCCCAGGCTTGAGGTGACCCTCTTCAGTTCAAGATGCCCAGAGGTCCTCTGTCCAATTGAGCTGGCAGCATCGGAAGCTTCCACATAAGAGAGGACAACCTCTCACAAGATAATCTGCCCAAAGCCCTACTGTTTTACCAATAAAACCAAAGGGGTTTTGGATAAGGCAGAGACAAGATAAACTTTAAAATGCCTAATTTGAGGCATTTTTTTTGAAGTTTAATTTGAAATTTAATTATCAGCCTCCTAATAGATAAAAATAGTTATAAGTTACATTATCAAATCCCATCTTAAATTTGTTTTTTTTTTTGTCAAATGAATGCTTGTATAATTTTATCATTCTTAAGCTTTAAATAATTTGTCCTCCGAGTGTAAGGATGGGGACTTAACTTACTGAAGAATGTGAGGAGGAATAAAGGAAGTCTGCCTTCCCTCTCACTAGAAACTGTGCTCCCCCAGGAGCAAACATTATTCAACAACATGCCTAGGTTGAGAGCAGAAAGACCCCTTAGAAGGGAAGAGAATAGGCTCAGTACCCCAACCCCTGTGGGACAGACAGTAATTTCTACATTTGATTGACATATACTCTAGATTTTGAAAAAGGGCTGATTTCAAGGGGCTCAGAGGAAAGATAAATAGGATTTCACAAACTATAATTCTACAGGGAAAAATCAGTCCCGGAGGTAGCAGACTCCCAATAATGAAATTCTGAAGATACACATGCACACACACACACACACACACACACACACACACACACACACACATTCCTCCACCACCATCAACTATTTTTTTTTAAATTGTAAGCTCCTTGAGAGCAGGGATTGTCTTTTTTTCTTTCTTTCCTTCTTATTTGTATCCCCAGTGCTTAGCACAATGCCTGACACAAAGGAGATGCTTAATAAAAGTTAATTGATTTAAACAGCAACAATAATTTCAATAAGGAAAGGAAAACAGTAATCATCTGAAGAGACCGTTGTAGCTGCACAGATAACTCATGTTCTAACATATTTATAAATACAAAGCAAATCACAGAGAAGATAGCAGTCAAGGCACTTAGCATAGTACGAAAACCAAAATATAACTCATTGCAAGAAGAACAGTGTCAGAAAGGCCGAACAATGTAGATGCCTTAGGACCTAGTGGAACCCAGATCCCTAACAAACACTTTGACAAAGTTCTAAAAATGCACCTGAAGGAGCAATGGTAAAGAAACCCAAAGACAAGTGCCGTTTGCTGTAATTTCTTCCATCCCACACTGGGCCACACAAAAAGACTTCTAGAATATTGAAGAAGTTCTGTGCAAGGACTAAACCAGGGTAGGTAGAATGCAAAGCAGGCAAGTAACAGAAATTCAGAACGGGAATGAGGCACAGAGCAGTATGCAGTATAGAGTTGATGTAGTCTGAAGCTAAGGCAAATCAGAGCCCAGAGTAGCACAGACATTCCCACCCAAGGCACATGAGCATATTATGAAAGGACACCAGTGCCCAGAAGGCTCACAACAAGAGTCAGGATCCCATACCTGGGGACTTACAGAAGGCCTGTAGGCCTGCTACTTGCACAAACAACCTCTGCTTTGGCTCATCACATTCACATTGGAGGTGACATTGAAGGTGACGTTTGGAGGTGACTCTGAGTTCAAGATTGTGTAAAGAGAGATAGACCAAGAAGGAATCAAGGCCAAAACTTACATACAATCACCCACTGACTGAATTAAAATCATTAATTTCTAAGGAACATGGGGCCTAGTATTAGCCAATCTACCAGGTAGAGCTTGTCCATACCACCTAAAAATATGGGAGAGATCACAATCTGACCAAAATACAAAATCTAAAGAGAGACTGAAAAAAGATCTATTAGTAAACAGATGATAATGTCAAACATAATGAAGAAACATTTTAGATTGAGAAAAGCTAAAGAGGTAAATCCAGAGGAAGAGTGCTATGATTTTAGTCATGATATTTAGTTTTTTCTGATGATTCCTGGGTTATGTTTCCTCAACCATTTTCCAGGTCAGTTTTTTAGTTTTTGTTTTGTATTTTTATATTTTCTTTTTACCAATTGCATGTAATAACAATTTTTAACATTCATTTTTAAAATTTTGAGTTCTAAATTCTGTCTCTCCCTTCCTCCTTCCTTGAGAAGGCAAGCAATTTGTTATAAATTATACATATGCAATCATGCAAAACATATTTCCATATTGGATGTGTTGCAAAAGAAAACAGACCAAAACCAACAAATAAACAAGAAAAAAAAATTAGAAAAAATTATGCTTGGATATGCATTCAGATTGCATCAGTTCTTTCTCTTGAGGTGGACAGAATTTTTCATCATATGTCCTTCCGACTTGTCTTAGAAAACTGTATTGCTGAGAAGAGCTAAGTAATTTACAGTTGGTCATCATACAATTTGCTGTTACTGTGTACAATGTTCTCCTGGTTCTGCTCATTTCATTTTTGTGTTCATAATCTATTCTACTGACCTACCACGCTATTTCTTAGGTGGGACCAGATTGTTTTGATGATTACTGTTTTGTAATATAGTTTGAGAGCTGTTACTGCTAGGCTACCATCCTTCACATTTCCCCCCATTGATTCCCTTCATAGTCTTGCCCTTTTGTTCTTCCAGATGAATTTTATTATTTTTTCTAGCTCTACAAAGAAATTTTTGGTAGTTTTATTGGTATGACACTAAATAAGTAAACTAATTTAGGTATAATTGCCATTGTTATTATATTGGCTCAGCCTACCAAGAGCAATTAATATTTCTCCAGTTGTTTAGATTTGCCTTTATTTGTGTGAAAAATGTTTTGTAATTTTACTCATGTCTTTCCTGGATTCATCTTGGGAGGTAGACTGCCAAAGAATTTTATAGTGCCTATAATTATTTTAAATGGAATTTCTCTTTCTATCTTTTCTTCTGAACTTTGTTGGTAATATCTAGAAATACTGATGATTTATGTGGATTGATTTTATAGCCTGCAACTTTGCTGAAGTTGTTACTATTTTAACTAGTTATTTTTTTAAACTTGATTCTCTATATATTCCATCATATTGTCTTTATATATTCTAATTCCTTCCATTTCTTCTTCTTGTCTTATTTCTATATCTAGCATTTTTAGTACAATATTGAATAAGAGTGGTGATAATATGCATCCTATTGTGAAGGCTTCCGGTTATTCCCATTACAGATCAGGTCAGTTGTTTTTGATAACACCTACTTTACATTTTCTTATTTTTTTTCTATTTCTTTTTGCCTCACTGAGGCATTGCTTTTTGTTTATCCCCTTCTAATTTTCAGCAAGTTTAATTCTTAGGTAAGTTTCATCACTATCTTTTCTAAAAGTTCTTTTTGCCATTATTTCCTACCTGTCTTTTTATTTAACATTTCATTTTGTGGTTCTTGCTTCATTTCTTCCAGGGATTTTTGTAATCCTTATGACTTGGATATTCCTTTCTATCTCTGAGGTTCTACATTAATTCCAAATAGAACCTCAGAGGCTTTGAACCCAGGACTTTCTGACTCCAAGGTTTAGGTCTAAAAGTACTAATAACTAACTTTCCTACAACCTAAGAGAATAGAGTTTAAGTAATTCAACAGTTTGAGTTCTTTCCTTATATCAGGGGTTCTTAACCTGGGGTTTTTAAGCTCAAAAGAATTTTTTGAGAACTATATTTCAAAATAATTGGTTTCCTTTGTAATGCTACATATTTTATTTTGTGAATTTAAAAACATTTTCAGGACTCCTTCGGTTTCACCAGATTGCTGAGGGACCCGTGACACAATAAATTTAACAACTCCTGCCTTAGATCAGTAGAGTCAAACTTACATAGAAAGGGATCACTGTTGGCAGAGTATTGATTTAAAAAATGACAAATTAACATCATCTATGCTGTATTATGTTTGTATTTATCCTGTTAAACATTTCCAAAATTTTCTTTTAATCTGGTTCAATTGGGATTAGTTTGACATGAGTTTGACACCTGTGCCTTAGAGCCATCTCTAGACCATTAGATTGATTCTATTAGGTCTGTTAAAGTAGAAAAAAAGAAACTGAGTTTCATCTAGGTTCTAGACCAAAGACTCATTTAGCAATGAAAACATTTCCAAAACAAACCTGGACCAAGGCTCTTGGCAGCCAAGGATCCAGAAGCTTGGTTTCTCACAGTTTAATATACAATTTTCAGGGAGTAAAACAGGAATATAGTGGGGTGGGGTGTGTGTGTGTGTGTGTCAGGTGACACTCAGGTGAGAAGGAGAGGGGCTCATTTTGTGACGTTCCTTAAATCAAGTGACCTTTGGGAGGGGGAGTAATCTTGTGACTTCTCCAAAATCTGGTGACTTACAACCAGCTGAAACTTAGTTGCACGAAATGATCGATAAAAGCAAAAAAGCATCACTAATGAGAGAAAGAGAGAGAGTGAGTGAGAGAGAGAGAGAGAGAGAGATCCATATACACACATTTGTTTCTACATATATACATATATTTACATATATACATATATCTACATATATACATATATCTACATATATACATTATACATACATAATGAGATGAATGAAAAGTCCAAGAGACAGAGTTTCTGTGTAATTAATAATCAATTGATTAATTAGACTAGCAAATAATCAATAAATTGATGGTCAGAGGTCTCTCAATAACCAAAGACAAAACCATGGATCACTGAATGCTTAAGTGCCTTTGGAAAAGAGTTGCACTTGACTGGTGAAAATCAAATCTGATTGGTTAACAATCAATGAGTGGGTGGACATTTTCTAATGAGGGGGTGGGCTAAAAGCCCTCAGCCCCTGCCTCTGAGAGACTCAGCTGCTTCTAGCACTCTGGACAAAAAAAAAAACAAAACCCTTCTCCTCCCAGACCACTCAAGGTGAATAATGATCTAATGTTTTAGGCTTGAATTCACCTGCATCAGATTGGGGAAAAGGGGATGGGGGTGCGGCTCTTGGGCAATCTTAACTACCAGAAGTATTCTTAAGTGACTAACACACAGGGATTGGACTTTGAATGAGGAAGTAAAAAGAGAAAACAATCTGGATCCTTATATTAAAAATTGGTTATTAAAATAATAGAAAAGGAATCATTTCTCTCAATATACATACATATCTACTTATAATAATATAATATATAAGCTATATTTATATATAATAACATTGATATAGCTATAAACTCTTTGATGTTTTTTCTAAAACTGAGGCTAACCTTTTTCGCATTTTGTACCCCTTGAGCACTCTGGTGAAAATTGATTGACCCTTTCTAGAAATGTTTCTATATGCATAAAACAAAATACATAAGATTGCAATGGAAATCAATTAGATTGAAATACATTTATGCTTTTATAAAAAATAATCATGGACACTAGGTTAATAATTCCTCTACATTGATGAAAGGGTTTGGTCCAATGCCCTTTTCAGATTAACTGACTCATTTTGTAATTTATAAGGACTTTTGAAAGACTCATTGCACAGAGTAAACTCATTTAACTTTTGAATGTATTTTTGCAACTTAGAATCAAGAAACTCCAAAAGACACAGACCAGTGTCTGTTTTTGGTACTCCCAGGAAAGACTGAGATTTTAAGAGGAAGAAACCTAGCCTGTAGGAGTCTGGTGGCTGGGAATAGAGATGGCTCTGAGGTAAGAATTCAGCTATTTAGGACTGGATCTTCATTGATTGACCTCCTTATCAGATTGTAGGAATACTTCATAACACCCCATTCACACCTCCTGACACAGTTTATATCTTCTCCTGTGGAAAATAGGGAGCTACTGAAATTTTTTGAATAGTGCCGTGATATGTTCAGACATATGCATTAGGAAGTCTTTTACAACAGATTTTTAAAATCCGTGTCTTTCTTTTTTTTTTCTATATCAAGGGGGAAAAGATTAGAAATAGAGCTAATTTCCATAAAAACTGGCTCATTAACATGCCAGCTGCTGAAAAATTTGTGAAACCAGCTTCATGCTGGCAAACAGTAACACAGGCTGTCTTAGTTGGCAGTCTGTGGGAAAATGTATCTATGAGCATGGAAGGTATTCTGTTCAATGAAATGAGAAGCACAAAAATTATTTCTTTAAGGCCTTGAAATACTTCAATTGACTAATGGTAATGTCCCAAGAATGCAGCAATATAAAAATACAGCCCATTATAAAAATAGATCTCCCTTTCTCAAATTAAGCTTTTCCCAAGAAAAGGGAATATTCATTCTTTAGAAGATAGTGCCCATAATAGATAATGTGAAAATGGATACCTTGATTTGCTTGAGCCCCCTCCCCCAATTCTCTAGGTAACCAGAAGAACAATATGAGGACTGGTTATATTAACTTTATGTCCTAATGATCCTTTATTGGTGACTGAGAGTAAACCCATCTGGACATGCAGAAAATTAGCAACTCTGAAGTCAATTAAGCTCATATCAGCTATGAAGCAGACCCTGAGCCATTTGGTGACTTATGAACCTTCAAGAGAACTTCAAGATCCTTATCTGCAGAGGCTTCCTGTTTTACATCCCCTTATTGCTTGTACTCAAGCCTTGAACTGTCAGTCTGATTTGTGAATCAAAGGGACACATATTTGACACCTGGAATTCCTTACTCCCCACTCCTAGAATCTCCACTTCCTTGGAAATGGGAACTGTTTCCCACTTTTCTCCCCAAATTCCCTGCCTTCCTTTGTTTGAAAAATTATAACTAGCTCACCTTTTCCAACTGGGGCCTTGGACATGGCATAACACAGACATTGTTTCAGCTTGCAAGGTTGTTCTCAGGCAATACAATGTGTTTATAATCTGGGTAAACTGTGATCAGACTCTGGTTCATTCCAGGTTTCCCTTTTTGGGCCTGAAATTTCTTCTGTTTAACAGTTCACAGGGGTTTTTCTTGAACAGTTCTGTGTCAGAAGTGGTATAGGCTGAGGACCTTTTCCCACAAATCCACATGCTGACAAGGCCATCTGGTACCTACTTTGGGTGACTGGCCCAAGATGCCTCCAACTTTTGGTTGGTGAGGAGAATTGTCCCTGCCCCGATTTCTGGACTCCAACCTCTGGTGAAGTCTTATTTGCCTTTGTTGCCTGAGACTGCATTGCTGCTCTGGAGACCCTTTTTATGAGGTGTCTCCTAGGTAAAGAGATCCCTCTGGTTTAGTCTCTCTCTAGACCCTGGCTTATGATCTCAGCCTTGAGATCCTCGTTTCCTGTTGGCCAACCTGGTTCATCTCAGTTCTGTGATCCTGGTCTCTAGTCTCAGAAGAGAGGCAGAGATGGAAAAACTCAAAGGAGCAAAAATTATTTGGAAGTAATGTTCAGTATCCAGGTCACCATCTCAAAGTTATTGGCTTATTTGTGTTCTTATGTGTGTTTATGTATCTTCAGAGGTTGTAATTGTGTTCTAGGTGTTAATGAGGAAAAATTTTGTTGGTAAAATTATCTGTCTTATTAACTAAAGAACCAGGAAATGTGGGGGGGAGGGCAAATAATAAGGAAAGGAAATGTTTTGCTCTAACTATATGTTTTTACATGGTAAACTACTTGGAAAATGAATTTGGCTTTAAAATGTAAATTCTCCACTGTGAATCCCTATATTATTTATTTGAATGCTTTTGTAAATTTTGGAAATGAATACTAGCAAGCAATATGGTTAATGCTCTTTAAAATTTGTTTTAAGGGAATTAGAAACATTTTTTTCCTTTCTTCTTCCCACTCCCCTTCTCTCCAACCCCCTTGCCCCCCAAATGACATTTATTGTTTTATAGCTAGAAAAGAAAGTCATTTCACTGATTATAGGAAAGCTGGTTTTAGGGCTGTGTCAGTGAAAGTTTCAAGGCTTGCATTTTTGAAGCTGGATTGACACTTAACTTTCCTCCCTCATGGACAAGGGAAAAGTTTTGTATGTATCAGGAAACAACCAAAAAGGTAATTGTGTTTGATTGGAATATCTAGTTAGATATTTAGGGAATCATACAAACTAAGGTTAAGAATTGATCAATGTAAATGTAACTTTTCATACTGGTGTGTGTATTTTGAAATTGGAGGTTTTGCCTACTAAATTTTATAGCAGATAATGTGTGTTTGAATCTTTGAATCTTAAGTGTTGTCTTACTCCTTACCCATTCAAGAGAAGCTTATTTGAGAAGGAAACTTGAAAATGCTTTATGTTACTTCTGTGAATAATATGCCATCACTTAATTATTAGTATAGACACATCTGTTAAAATTTTATAATTACTAATGACCTCTTAGTGGGTTTTTCATACTTCTATCTTTTAACGAATACCTAAATTGTAAGAAATTGTTAAAAAATGTATAGTGTGATAAGCAAATTAGTGATGAAAAAGGGTCACATGAATTTAAATTAACTATACAGTAGCAAGGTAAGGTTTTAATAAGTTATTAGGTTTAACAACAGTATGTACTAATATTATAAAAGAAATATTCAATGGAATAAATACAGTGTGAATATGGTTGAACAAGAAAAGAAAAGTTGTATAGTCGGAAGTAATTGGTTTGGAAGTCTTGGAAAGAGAAATAAACAAAAGTTTGAGAGGAAAATGAAAGCTATAAAAAGTTTAGGGTTTTTGAACCATAAGAGAGGTATGTAAAAATGAACAGAAGATTTAAGCATGTCAAAAAGGTTTGTGAATGTTTTGGCTTTGTCTAAGAGGTAAATTTGTATGACACTTCATGTGTTTGTCTTATTGGGAACTATAGTAATAAAAAGTTGCTGTTTTATTTGGAAGTATATAGGAAAGAATAATAGAGAGCTATGAGTAAATTGATAAGCAGTGGGTTCCTTCTGAGACTGTAAAAGTCAGATTTGAACTAAAAAGAAGTGAGAGTTTTGATAAGATAAGAATATGGAAAATCTTATATAATTCTTTGTGATCTGCAGCTTGGAATGCCAGGGGGATTGGGAGTTGAAGGCTGAATATTTTGGGCAGATCTTTATTTGGAAAGCCCCAGAGATAGTAAACAAGGCTGGGGACAAAGAATTGATGCAGCTCTTTGAGGAAATTAAAGAGGAAAAAAAAGTCAGAAAACTGTTCGGTATTTTATCAACCCTGCTGACCATGCATTCTTATATTAAAAGGAGCAAATAATGAGGCGAAAGCCTTATCCAAATTGGTTCTGTTCATTTAGAATAGTCCACCTTGGGGTAAGAGGGGATGCAGCAGGACCAGTCTATTCCACTTTGTTTAAGGTGGGGTGTCAAAAAGCACAGCCCACAGCAGTTCTGAGGGTAGATGGGACACACAAGGCAGGGATACCTAGCTCAGCCCTGTTGATTCCCTTATTTTGTATAATTGTCAGGTAATTAGAAATCATCTGGGTGGGCAAGATCAGCTGCCCTAGGAAAAGAACTTGTTTGGGTTTTGGAGTTCCTAAGCAATGAAATTGCCTTAATGAGAGTTGACAAGTTTGTGTATAATATGGAAATGATTTCTAATGATTGATCTTTACATCAGGATAAGCTTAAACTCGAGAATTTGAGAACTAAAGAAAAACATGTGAAGAACGTTAAGTGAAATTTCTTATGTATATGTGATACCTGGTAAACTTTTATTGCCTATTGCAATACCATGAAATGAAAAATGTTAACCAATATTGTTCTGAATCAAATTCCAGTTATGGTTGTCAAGGAATGTTCCTTGCTCATTATTGATGATGCCAGCAACTCTATAGGGTTTTACATCTGTGAACTGTAGGTGGAATTTTCATGGGAAAGGCTAAGAGAACAATTTTTGGCATGAGCTGAGGTAAAATCATCCTGATTCAATTTCCTGAATATGACACTTTTTGAATGGATGACTTTAAGTCTGTTTTAATGCAACTGGCTATCTATATAACTTTTGCCTGGAATTGACATAAAGTTAGGAAACATTATTCCCTTAGTGCGTAGTTTTGTTCCTCTTCTTTTATGTCAAATTTCTATTATCATTTCATGTGATCAGAATGAACACACTAGTAGATCAGATGCTGAACTACATCTGAGTTACTATAATGAGATACAGGTATAAGATTTGAGTTATTTAGCCTAGACTTTCAGTCCTTTCTCTATTCTAAAAAACGAAAGTAGACAAGTATCTGGCCTTGTTATCTGTCTGTTACTAGTTTTATACATACATACATACATACACATATATAAACATATATATGTATATGTATGAAATAATATTCTTAAATGTTTTTAAAATTATGTAAGAATGAGTATTGATGCAACAGTTTACAGGACCAAACTGTTAATTTATTAATTATTAAAACTAAATCTGAAGCATCTTAACTTTTATTTTGAAGAATTTTATTGCAATAAGTTTTCTTAGAGGAAAATAACTTATGAAATATTTTGTGTTATATCAATGAAAAAGTCTATTTCATTTGACTTTATTATGTAATATGGAAATAACCCTTGTTTGTAGACCATGTCCTGTGGTACAAACATGTTTTATTATAAACAACTTAGTTGATATGCACTGTTTTGAAATTTATTACTAATGTCATACTAAATCCTTTGCTACAATTAACTTGATAATTTTTATGTAAATTCACTTGTGTATATCATAGGTCATCTTCTTATAAAATGTGTTCTGCAAGCTGTTATTACATGAGGATCAGATACTTGAGGTTATTCTAAGACAATAAAATGCATTTATAATCTGTGTAAACTGTGATTGGACTCTGGTTCATTCCAGGTATCCATTTTTGGGCCTGGGGTTTCTTCTATTTAGCAATTCACAGGGGTTTTTCTTTAACAATAAGCATTGTGGTACAGTGGAAAGAATATTGGATTTGGAATCAAAGGATCTGGTTTAAAATCCTACCTCTTTCACTTAATTCTTGTATGATCTTGGACAAGTGACAACCTATTTCTGGACCTCTATTTCTTTATACAAAATGAGAGATCATGGAATTGTAGTTCTAGAATTGGAAGGGTTCTTAGGGTTACCTATGATTCCACGATCTGTTTCAAAGGAAGGGAGAAAAGAAAGAGGGGAGCATGGAGGGAAGAAAAATGGAGGGAAGGAAAAGAGAGAGGGAGATAGAAAGGATAAAAGGGAGAGAGGAAAGAAAGGAGGAAGGGAAAAGGAAGGGAAGGGAAGAAAGAAAAGAAGGAAAGGAAGAAAGGTAGAGAAGAAGGGTGGGGAAGGAAGGAGGAAGAAAGGGAAAGGAGAAAGGGAGGGAAGCAAGAACAAAGGGAGGAAGGAATATATATATATATATACGTAT
>JAQQSU010008536.1:0-12925 GCA_028627135.1 Pseudochirops cupreus | reverse complement strand
GTGTCACACTAACTCTGGGTGTTCCCTGAGATTCTATCCTGGACCACCATCTCTTTTCTCTAGACATTTTTGGCTTGATTTATTTCATCAGTTCTCATAGGTTCACAATGATCATCTCTATGGTGGTCCAAAATCTATATATACAGTTCTGGCCTCTCTTTTGAGTGACAGTCATTCCTCACCAAATGTCTATTAGATTACTCTATTTGGATGTGCCATAGATTTCTCAAACTCCACATGTCCAAAACTCATTATTATTCCTCCTGCCCCCCAGCCCAACCTCAAGCCCACCCCTTCCAAATTTCCCTTTTTTGTTTTAGGCCCTAAACCCTTTTAGTTACCTAGGGTCAGGGCCTCAGTGTCCATCACCACACACTCATCCTATATGTGTAATGAATCACCAAATCATTTCATGTTGACCTTCACAATGTCTCTCATGGATGTTTCTTTCTGTTCACTTATACAGACACTGCCTTGGTTCACACCCTCTTTGCATCTTACTGGTAGTACTAAAATAGCTTTCCAATAAGCCACCTGCCTCAAATTTCTCCTTAATTAAATCCATCCTCCATATAGCTGCCAAGGTGATTTTTCTTGAGTGTAAATCTAACCATATTACTACGTCAATATTATCACCATATACATAAACATAATAATCTCCAGTGGCTCTCTATTATCCCCAGATGAAATATAAAGTCCTTTTTTTTTTACTTTGAAATCTCCTCACAACCTGACCTTCTTCCTACCTTCTCAGTTTTTTGTACTTTACTCCCTTCCCAGCATTCTTTTATTAAATATTTTATTTTTCCTAATTACATGTTAAAAAAAAAACAATTTTAAAGATTTTTTTTTAATTTTGACTTCCAAATTCTCTCTTTTCCTTACTTTCCTCTCCCTGACAACAAGCAGTTTGATATAGGTTATACATACATATCTCCATATTAGTGATGTTGTGAAAGAAAACAGAGCCTCCTCCCGCCTTAAAAATCAGGAAAAAAAAATAAAGTAGTATCCTTTGATCTTCCAGTTCTTTCTCTATAGGTGGATAACATTTTTCATTTCAGTCTTTTCAAATTGTCTTGGCTCATTGTATTACTGAGAATAGGTAATTCATTCACATTTGAGTCATTCGCAATTGATCATCATACAAGATTGTTATTACTGGGTACAATGTTATCCTGTTTCTTTTGCTTCACTTTGTACCAATTCAGTTTTTTTTTTTTGACAGCATCTTGCTTGTAAATCTTTCCAGGTTTTTTTTTTTGAAGCATCTTGCTTCTACTCTCTTAAAACACAATAGTATTCCCTCAAAATCATATCCCACAACTTGTTCTAATTAATTAATGGGCACCCCATCAATTTCCAATTCTTTGATACCCTCTCACACACACACACAACTGTGTGGCACAAATGCAATATTCACAGCACCGATGGTCACTATAAATATACCTTCACAGTGCTCAACTGCAAAATATAACAGACTCGCCATATAGAAGACAGAAGCAAAAATATTTATTCAGACACCAGAAAACCAAATCCTTAACACCAGGAAACCAAATCCATCATAGCAGCATAGGAGTTAATGCACCACAATGTAGCAGAAAGTCACACCATCCTTTAGTCTCCCCAAGAAACCAACATAAGCCTAGCTGTCACAGCAGGTGGCAAATACCAACATTTACTCACAAGCCTAACTGTCTCCATCCAATGTGTCCTCTCCTCCAATCATGTCTACCTGCTCTGACTCCCAGCTTCCTATGGACTCTGCTCCATCCTTCAGCAAGGTCCTCCCACCACAGGCTCCATGTGATTATGTTCAGTCTATTAGCCAACAGGGTTCACCTTCAAAGTAGCGGAGGTCTTCAAGTTCCCTTAGGCTTATTAAGGGGCAGCAAAGATATTCAAATTATCATTACCATTACATTTGGCCCCAAGATATTTCATGTCCCTTACAAGGCAAAAATACATTAACAATGTTTCATTACATAGGTTAATGGAAGTTTAGGGGTAACTGGTGGGGTAACTGTGTCAACAGAACTTTGCAACAATATAATGAGGATAATAGAAAATAAGCACATAAAACAATATTTTAGGGTGGGGGTTTGGGCACAAGCAACCACTCTTTCCCTCTCAAATGAATGGGGCTCAAAATCTTAGGATAAGGGGCAAAGATCTCTTGTCCATAACTACTTCCAGCTGAAATTGAACATAGAGCTATCCCTGCCCCAAGAGGTCCCATTCAAGAGGTCAGTTCTTTATCTCAAATCTGCAGCTTGCTCGACACCAGATCCAGGGGTGGTAGGTACATCACAGTCATGGATAGGGGGTGGCATCTAGCTTAAGTGATCAGGCATCTGCATATGGAGGATACTAAGCCTGCAGGAAACAAAATTCACAAGCAAGTTTAGCAGACAAAAAGCCCAAAAGAGACAAATATAGGGTCAGCCATACTTTTGGAGTCCATGAACTCATTATCATAGCCTCATTAATGGTAGAATATATGAGTTAAGGGTATAATTTGGTAATCATCTTCTGAATAAACAACAGCTACAGTACTGTCTTTCCCACATGATATTATCTCCACAGCCTTTGGAACATCATCTGGCCTCTGCTTTGCCCATACTTTAGCTCCCAATTTTGTTCTATTACTAGAATGAAACCCTTCAGTTCCTCTGATCATTATTTCAGAAGGGTCCGTTTTCACAAGGCGTATTATTTCACAAAGAATAATAATTACTTGAACTATTCTATCATTTTAAAAAAACTGTATAGGTTCGTCACCTAAATTTTGGAATGTCACAATAATTTCTCCTTGATAATTAAAATGTATTACTCCAGCTAACACATGTATTCCTCAAGCTACTAAACCTGATCTGTCCAAAATGATTTTTAGGGATTCTCATACATATTCCAGTAGAGATGTTTCTTGTTTCTTTTCCATCCAAACAAAAGTCCTCTAAACAATGTACAACATATCCTGCCTAACCAGGTGTTCCTGGATACAGTGCTGGGACATCTTGCCTCACGGTCCAATACTCAATATTTGGGATCTTATGTGTCTGCTGTTTTCTAATTTGCAGATTTGGGGTTATCATTCTGGCTAGAGGTGTACTTCCTCCCAGTGGTCTATTATTCAAATTATGTAAAGCAGTGAACAGATTATCTTTCCAATGTTCAAATGAATTATTAGAACTTAACTTCCTTGACTGTTTTTCAATAATCCATTCATTCTTTCAATTACCCCAGGTGCTTGTGGAGAATATGGAATATGATTTATTCATTCAATATTGTTTAATATACAATATCTCTTCATTTCTTTACCTTTGAAATGTAATCCGTTGTCACTGAATCTGCATTGGGGTTTCATAATATAGACTTATGAAATCTAGGGTCCAACATAATCTAGTTGCCAGATTTGGGCTGGGACTTTTCCCCTTGCTATCTCCCCAGTTACTACCTAAGGAACAGTTCATTCCTTTCCCAATTGATATATATGGCATTCCTCTGCTATCTGTTTTAACAATGAATGAGAGATACTAAGACCTTGCTCTTATGCCCACAGGTATATGGCCTGAACCTCTAAAAGACTGGCTGTTTGATAGACCCATTTTGCTGGTACTAGATCATCAGTTTGTATTAGAGTAGGGACAATATGTTGAGTCTCAATCTTTGCTAGTCAATCACCATGTGCATTGTACTCATGTTCTGGTGTGGTGAGGGCCATGTGAGTATCTACATGAAAAACTGCCAAATTAGCAATCAAAGACATGTCCCATATATCTTCCTATAATTCTTTCCCCAAGACTTATTCACCATGAGCTTCCCAATTTTGATTTTTCCACATGGCCATCTATGTAGTTAATCCATTAGCTACTGCCCATGAGTCAGTAAATATATGACACTGTCTTCCTTGTTCTGTTTTGATGGCTTTATGTACTGCCATAAGTTTAGCATATTGGCTACTTCCATTTATCCCAGTACTTTTCAAAGTCTACCTAGTACATGGGTTATAAGCTACTGCTTTCCAGTGTCTTTTATGGCCCAAATATTTTGCTGTCCCATATAAACCATGCATGTAAACCATGTGTATTTCTCCCTTTTTTCAGTTAATCCATCATATCCGTCATTCCATTTTACCAAGGATTGTACCAACTGTTGCTTTGGTTCAGGGGATGTGTCATTTCCCTCAGTATCAGGTTTGCTATAGATTTATGTAGAGCAGAAACTCCACTTTTGCCTGTTTTATCTCTATTTTGAATATACCATTTTCATTTAATAATGCTGATCTCTTGGGCGTGTCCAATTCTGTGAGAAGGCAGGGTACTCATTACCCAGGCTATAAGTGGGATTCCAGGTCTTAATATCACTTCATGACCCAGAGTCAGTTGTTCAGTCTCTAGAAAAGCCCAATATGTAGCTAACAACTGTTTTTCAAAAAGTGTATATTGAACTCCAGATGAAAGAAGTTTCCTGGACCAAAATCTTAAAGGTACATTTTGGATTTGTTGTTTCTGTCATAAACTCCAGTTTGCATAATCATTTTGTACAGTCACTTGTAATTCCACTGAGCCATTTTGCATAGGCCATAAATCTTGGCCAATTGTATAGCGATGTTGGCTTCTTCAAAAGTTTTACTCTGATCAAGTCTACAGTCAAATTCATTTTTCCTCCTAGTAACTTTATGTAAGGGTTTCAAAATCTGTCCCAGATGTATTATGTGATATCTTATTCCAATGTATACCCCCAAATTTTAGATTTTGAGCTGGTGCTTGAATCTTTGCAGGATTAATTTCCCACCCTTTGCTTTTCATATGCTCAATCAAAGGCATCAAATTCTATTCTACTTTTACATTTTTTTGCTGTATCACAATGTCATCTATGTGGTGGGCAAGCTGTACATCAGGTAGCTTTAATTCATCCAAATGTTCAGCCACAGTCCTATGACAAATAATGGGCCTATGCAGATATCCTTGTGGCAAATGGCTGAAAGTATATTGTTTGCCCTGCCAAGTGAAAACTGATACCATTGTTTAGAGTCTAGTGGGATGGTAAAGAAAGCATTGGCTAAATCAATAACTGCATACCAAGTCACATCATGTTTCTGAATCTTTTCTATTAAGGTGACAGTATCTGGAACAGCAGCATACAAGGGAGGAATTACCTTATTCAATTGTCTATAATCCACTGTCATTATCCATGTCCCATCTGATTTTTGTACTGGCCAGACAGGATTATTCCATTGTGTGGTTGTAGGGACAAATATTCCTGCTTCAACATATTCTTTTAGAGTATTGGTAATTTCATCTTGCCCACCTGGCACACAACATTGCTTTAAAGTAATCACTTCAGAAGGTTCAGGAAAAGTGATTGGGGCCTTTTCTTTCTATTTTTCCTACTTAAATTGTATTAATTCCTATCTTCCTTACTGCAAATTGGTATCTTCCTTCAGGTAAATTCAGAGTCATACCTCTCAATATATCTATTCCAATGATGTGTTCAGGAACAGGTACAATAAGTACAGCATATCCTTTCTTAGGTAATTGTCCAATTTTCATTGTTAGTTTGACTTGTCTGGCTGATATTTCAGCACCTCCCAGTCCTATGATGGTACTAGGATTTCCATACTTGAACTTTTCAGGGTTCCCATAAATAAGAGAGGCCTCTGCCCAGTATCAATTATTGCCCTGGTGACAGTATTTTATCCATTTTTCCAAAATATAGTCAGATTGATATGGAGTATGTAATCTTGTCTGTGTATTTCTTTAATCTAAGCTAGGGCTTGACCAATTTCCTATTCTCCCTGAAGGTATGACAAACTTGGATACAATGGTTCAGGGGCATCTGTAGGGACAGTTCTCACTTGCCTATTCCATTTAATATTAAATTCCTTTTCTCAGTACATTTTATATAGTTCATTAGTTGTAATACTATCAATTTTTCCAAAATCTACTCCTGCTTTCAATAGAGCAGTGAACAGGTCTTTTCTTGTCAATCTATTCTGACTTTGAATCTGCTGGTCATCTGTTTTTCTCTCTTGAGGAAATTTATCTTTTTCCTGTTCTCCTAAGTCACTTAGCTGTGAAGTCTTATCTAGCACCTCAGAAAGAGTGTGCCCTATTTCACCAATTAGTAGAGACAGAAGTAGGTGCTTTTTAGCAGGCAGAGTTGTCTGATATTTCTATGAGAAACTTCTAAGGGGATATCATGATATGCATCTGCATCTCCAACCATGATAGTAGTTTTCATTACTTCTTTCAACTTTCTCATGTAGTCTCTAAGCAGGTAACAGGGTCTCCCTCCACTAGGCCACATAGAATCAGTGGGATACATTTTATTTCATCCATTGGCAGCTAAAACTAACATATTGGTCTTATTATTACCTCCTGCCATATGAAAATCTCTAAAAGTTTGCTGGACAAAAGGATTCTGACAAATACCTACAAATTTTCAAGCAGTCCCTACTATCTACCCATACCCCTCTGGCCCCTTCATCACTGATTCTCACCATCCACTAACACTAACAATTCTCCCATCCTTTGGGTGAATCTGTTTAATACATCTGTAACCTCTTGTTGAGTGAAATCCTCATTTATTTCCCTGAACTCTGGCCTCCCTGATTCTCCTTCTTTCTTCTCAGGATGGAGAAGAAAGCTTTTTACCCTTGTAAAAACCCGGTCATGAAACATTGTATTGCTCTGTGCACATTCACTCTGCTGACAGCTGTCATCATGGCAGTTAGGCTTAGTCTCTACCAAAACTGTAGGAACTTTCCTCCTGTTATTTTTCTGCTTTTTTTCTGAGTCAAATTTGCAATAGCTCTCTCTTCTACCACCTGAGATCTCCAGCTTGCTTTTCTAAAGGAGAGCCTGAATGCTACAACATAGCCACCTCTCTTTCCATTTGAGTTTTTTCTTGTAACAGCTTGTCTCTGCTCTTACACATAATACAGTAAACTGTTAGTAAAGCCTAAACCCTTCTAACACTGCCTCCAGCTCTCTCCTTGGTTTTATTGGTATTCTTTGCAAACATGTTTCTAAATCTCTAGGTTCTCCTTTCTGTAACCTCAGTTCTCAGTTTTCACAGAGCCCTGTACTTTTAGCCCATTCTCTTGCTAGGGAGTAATAAGGTAAAGTCTCCCATCCTGGGATAACATTTCTTCTACTAAATCCCTTCTGCCTTTACTTAGAGGTCTGATATTTCATGATCCCTTCCTCCTTGCCAAATATAGTGCCCGTGCAATATTCAAAGTGCCAGTGGTCCCTATAAATATACTGGCATAGTGCTCAAATGCAAAATATAACAGACTCTCCATATAGAAAACAGAAGCAAACATTTATTCAGACACCAGAAAACCAAATCCCAACACCAGGAAACTGAATTCATCATAGCAACATAGAAGTTAATGCACCACGATATAGCAGAGAGCTACACCATCCGTTAGCCTCCCCAACAAACCAACATAAGTCTAGCAGGTGGCAAATACCAACATTTCCTCACAGACTTAACTGTCTCCATCATATATATATATCCTCTCTTCCCACCAGGTCTAGCTGCTCTGATTCCCAACTTCCTATGTGGTCTGCTCCACCCTTCAGCAAGCTGCTCTTCCCACAGGCTCCATGTGATTTCATTCAACCTCCTAGGGGGCAGGGTATATCTTCAAAGCAGGAAAGTTCTTCAGATTCTCTTAAGCTTTTTAAGGGTCAGGGAAGATCTTCAAATTTCCATTACCATGACAATCTGCTATAAATATTTTTGTAATATATGTCCTTTTCCCTTTTTTTGGTCTCTTTGGAATATAGAGCTGGCAGTGATATTGCTGAGTCAGGGAGCATGCAAAGATGTGTAGCCCTTTGGGTATAGTTCCAAACTGATCTCTAGAAGAGGTGGATCAGTTTCACAACTGTACCAATAATGCATTATTTACACTTTCTAGCACTTATTATTTTCCTTTTCTGTCATATTTGCCATTCTGATAGGTCTGAGGTGGTATGTCATAATTGTTTTAATTCACATTCCTCTAATCAATAGTGATTTAGAGCATTTTTCCATAAGACTAAGAATAACTTTGATTTATTTGACTGAAAACTGCTTTTTCATATCTGTTGATGACATCAATTGGGAATGGATTGTATTCTTATAAATTTGATTCATTTCTCTATATAGTTGGAAAATGAGACCTTTATATGAGGCATTTACTGTAAATTCCCCCCTCCCCCTCTCCACCCAGTTTTTTACTTTTCCTCTAATCCTGGCTGCATTGGTTTATTTAGTGCAAAAATGGTTAAATTTATTATAGTTAAAATTATCCATTTTACATCTTGTAATACTCTCTTTTTCTTGTTGAGTTATAAATTCTTCCCTTGTCTATAAATCAGACAGGTAAACTATTCCATCCTTGCTAATTTGCTTATGACTCACCCTTTATGTTAAATCATGTACCATTTTGACTTTATCTTGGTATACAGTATGATTATTAGTATACACCTAGTTTTGGCCAAACTATTTTCAAGTTTTCCCAACAATTTTTGTAAAATAGTGAGTTCTTGTCCCAAAAGCTTGACTCTATTCCAGACAGTTACAAAATAGTAGATGACTATGGTCATTTACTGTTGTATATTGTGTGCCTAATCTATTCCATTGGTCCACCACTCTATTTCTTAGTCAATAACAGATTGTTTCTATAATTATTGCTTTATAATACAGTTTGATATGTGGTACAGTAGCCACATTCTTTCATATCTTTTTTCATTAATTCCCTTGATTTTCTTGACCTTTATTCTTCCAGAAGAAATTTATTAATTTTTTCTAGCTCTATAAAATATTTTGGGTAGTTTGATTGGTATGACACTGAATAAGTGCATTAATTTAGGTCAAACTGTCATTTTTTAATATTGTTCAGCCTACCCATCAGCAATCTATATTTTTCCAGTTGTTTTTATTTGCCTTTATTTACATGAAAAGTGTTTTGAAATTATGTTCATATAGTTCCTGGGTTTCTCTTGGCAGGTAGACTTCCAAGTATTTTCACTGTTTGTAGTTATTTCAAATGAAGTTTCTTTTTATCTCATGCTGCTGGACTTTGTTAGTAATATATAGAAATGCTAATGATTTATGTAGGTTTATGATATCCTGCAACTTTGCTAAGGTTGTTAATTATTTCAATTAGATGATTTTTTAGTTGCTTTTCTAGCATTCTCTAGGATTCATCATATCATTTGCAAAGAGTGATAGTTTTGCTTCTTCAATGCCATTCTAATTCCTTGAATTTCTTTTGGCTATAGTTAGACATTCTAATATAGTTTTCAATAATATTAGTGATAATGGGCATCCTTGCTACATCCCTGATCTTTTTGGGACAACTTCCAGCTTGTCATCATTTTATAGAATGCTTGCTGATGGTTTTAGATAAATACTACTTATCATTTTAAGGAAAAATCTCTTTATTCTTATGCTTTCTAGTGTTTTTAATAGGAATGGGTGTTGTATTTTGTCAAAAGCTTTTTCAGTTACATTGAAATAATTATGATTTCTGTTTTTTTTTTATTGATATGGTCAATTACGCTGATTGTTTTTTTTTTTTAATACTGAACTAGCCCTGTGTTCCTGGTATAAATTCCAGCTGGTTATAATAATATATTTCTCTTATCTTCTTGATAGTATTTTATTTAAAAATTTTTCATCCATATTCATTAGGGAAATTGGTTTATAGTTTTCTTTCTTCGTTTTTGCGCTTCCTAGTATAATCAGCACCATATTTATGTCATGAAAGGAATTTGGAAGGACTCCTTCTTTGCCTATTTTCCCAAAGGTTTTCTAAAATGTTGGAATTAATTATTCTTTAAATATTTGTTATGAGGGTCAGAACCAAGATGGCAGAGTAAAAGCAGGGACTTCCTTGAACTCTCTGCCAAACATCTCCAAATTTCTGTAAAAAATGACTCTAAACAAATTCTAGAGCTGCAGGACCCACAAAATGACAGAGTGAAATCCATTTTCAGCCCAAGACAACCTGAAAGGTTGACAGAAAGGGTCTATTGCACGGGACTGGGGGCAGAGCACAGTGCAGCATAGCCTGTGACAGTACAAACCAGGCTGAAGCAGTTCTCAGGGAACTCAATCACTGACACCTGGGGGTGATTTCCAGAGTGCACAAACCGCAAAAGCCAAAACCAAAGTAGAAGGTCAGTGGGGAAACTCTGTTGGACTTGGGTTAGAGAAGAGCCCAGTTGAGGGATGTGATGGTAGTGGTGGTGGTGGTGACAGTGGCAGCAGAAGCAGCAGGCCTCCAGGCCCACAGATGGGGGGGAGGAGGGTCAAGCAGCTGATCAGAAGGCAATTGCTGGGATCTCTTTACTGGTACAAAGATAGGATTCTCTTGCTTTGCCCTGCTTGGATCTGGGTGGTGGTGCTGGGGTCAGAAGGTACACTGGCATGGCAGACCTAGTGGTGGCTGTGGAAAGGAAGTCCTCTTCACAGTTTCAAAGGAGAAAAGAATGTTTATAGTCACTCACGAACAAGAGCACAGGCCAGGAGAGGAGTAAACATTGCTCCTTTGATCATACCCCCTTAGAACTGAAAATTTATAGGTACCTAGAAGGAGCTCTGATAACAGCTGTGCAAACCCCCTGAAAATTGGGTCAGAGCACTCTCCACTCTGAAAGCAGAGTCCTATCTTAACAAAGAGCTCAAAAGTCAAGTAATTGACTGGGAATATGAGCAAATAGTGTAAAAAAAAATCAGGGAGGAACTCAAAAAGAATTTTAAAAATCAAGTAAGAGAAGTAGAGGAAAAATTGGGAAGAGAAATGAGAGTGATGCAAAACAATCATGAAAAATGAGTCAACAGCTTGGTAAAGGAGACCCAAAAAATACTGAAGGAAATCACACTTTAGAAAATAAACTAACCCATATGGCAAAAGAGGTTCAAAAAGTCAATGAGGAGAAGAATTCTTTAAAAAAACAGAACTGGTCAAATGGCAAAGGAGGTCCAAAATTCACTGAAGAAAATAATTCCTTAAAAATTAGAATGGCGCAAACAGAAGCTAATGATTTTATGAGAAATCAAGAAATTATAAAATAGAACCAAAAGGGTGAAAAAATAGAAGACAATGCAAAATATCTCACTGGAAAAACCAATGACATGGAAAACAGATCCATAAGAGACAATTTAAAAATTATTGGACTACCTAAAAGCCATGATAAAAAAAAAAACAGTTTAGACATCATCTTTCAAGAAATTATCAAGGGAAATTGCCCTGTTATTTTAGATCAGAGGGTAAAATAGAAATTGAAAGAATTCACCAAGTGCCTCTGGATAAAGATTCCCAAAAGAAAACTTCTAGAAAGGTTGCAGCCAAATTCCAGAGTTCCGAGGTCAAGGAGAAAATATTACAAACAGCCAGAAAGAACCAGTTTGAGTATTGTGGAAACACAATAGGTATTGCCCAATATCTAGCAGCTTCTACATTAAGGGATCACAGGGCTTGAAATATGATATTCCAGAGGTCAGAGGAGCTAAGATTAAAACCAAGAATCACCTACCCGGAGAAACTAAATATAGTACTTCAAGGGAAAAAACGGATATTCAATGAAACAGAAGACTTTCAAGCATTCTTCATGAAAAGACTCGAGCTGAACAAAAAGGGAGAGGTAGAATAGGGTAAATTATCTCACATGAAAGAGGCAAGAAAAACTATTATACTGGAAGGGATGACGGGAGAAGTGAAAGGGAATGAGTCAATCTTACTCTCATTGGATTTGGCTTTAGGAGGGAATAACATACACACTCAACTAGGTATCTTACCCTAAAGAAAGTAGAGAGGAAGGGGATGGGGGCGGGGCATGATAAAAAGGAGGACAGATTGGGGGAGGAGGTAGTCAGAAGCAAACACTTTTGAAAAGGGAAAGGGTCAAAGGAGAAAACAGAATAAGTGGGGGGTGGGATAGGTTGGAAGGAAATATAGTCAGTCTTTCACAATATGACTATTATGGAAATGTTTTGTAGAACTACACATGTATAACCTACATGGAATAGCTTGTCTTCTCAATGGGGGTGTGTAGGGAGAGATGAAGGGAGACAATATGGAACTCAACATTTTTCAAAACAAATGTAAAAAAAATTGTTTTTATATACACCTGGGTAATAAGATATACAGGCAATGGGGTATACAAGTCTATCTTGCCCTACAATAAAGCAAGAGGGAAAGGAGATAAGAGGGAGGAGGGTGATAGAAGGTAGGGCAGATTGGGGGAAGGGGTAATTAGAATGCATGTTATCTTGCAATGGGAGGTAGGGTAGAGATGGGGAGAAAATTTGGAACTGCAAATCCTGTGGAAATCAATGTTGAAAACTAAAAATAAATAAATAAATAAATTCTGATTTAAAAATATTTGTTAGATCTCACTTGGGAATTCACTAGGGAATTTTTCTTAGGAAGGTCATTAATGGTTTGTTCAATTTCTTTTTCATAGATAGGATTATTATGTATTCTATTTCCTTATCTGTTAATCTGAGTAATTTATATTTTTATAAATACTCATCCTTTTCTGTCAGATTCCTAGAGTTTTTGGCAAATAATTAGATGGAATAGATCTTAATGGTTTTAATTTCTACTTCATTTGTGATGACTTCACTGTTTTCATTTTTGATACTGGTAATTTGGTTTTCTTATTTTTTTTAAAATCAAATGAACGATGCTTTATTTTTTTTTTCCATAAGATCAGGTTTTAGTTTTGTTTGTTAATCCAGTGGTTTTCTTACTTTAGATTTTATTATTTACTCCTTTGATTTTCAGGATTTCCAATTTGGTTTTTAACAGTTTTTTTTAAAAATTCTTTCTCTAGTTCTTTTTTGTTGCATGTCTAATTTAGTGGTCTGTTCTATTTCTACTACAGAGAGCAACTCTGATGGGCTGGCTATGCTG
>JAQQSU010008535.1:0-12925 GCA_028627135.1 Pseudochirops cupreus | reverse complement strand
TGGTGGGGGCGCTGTGGCTGTGCTCTCCTCCTCCCTCTCTCTCCCATGATCTTTCTTTTCCCCAAAGAAGGAATCAAGGGTTTGGGAGCTTTTCTTACTTTGCTTCTTATGCTTATTCTTACTCATGGTTCTTCATACCGTGATTTTTTTTTTTAATCTCTGTGGGGCTCTGCTTCCAGAAAGGAAAGCTCTGTCCCAAATTGCTGGGGTCCTCCCAGCTGCCGTAGCTCTCAGGAAGATGCTGGGAGTCCTCCTAAACACCTCCGGCAGACTGGATAATAAAGACTCCAAGATGGAGGCCCAAGATGGTGATCTGGATTCAGGCCACTCAACGTGAGAGCACTGGCCTGAAAACAATCGCTAAGTCCCCCTGCTGTCTACAGGCTGTGGGCGGGAAGCTACAAAGCAGCGGCAGGTGCAAAACCTCTGCCTTTTGCTTTTCCGCTCTGGAGGCCTTTCGCCGACTGCTTATCTCCCCCTTTCGCAAATCCCACTCGCAGCTGCTGCTAATCTGCTCACCTGAGAGGCTCCTCCACTCCTCCTGTCCAGTGGCCCCCAAGTCACAGCCGCGGCTTCAGGGCAGGCTGGTTTTGGTTCGCAGTGCTGATATGGTTCCTCCTAGCTGAGCTGACTTTAGTGGGAAGTATCTGTGTGCGTTTTGGAGTTCTAGGATTAGTTTAGAGTCCTGTTTTATGGGTATTTTGGGGTGGCTATGTGAGAGCTGCGATATGTTGCTGCTGCTGTGCCACCATCTTGGCTCCGCCCCCCAGAAAATGTATTCTTTAGCACACTGAATTTAAGAAAAACATAAACAGAAATAAGACTGGAGTAGAGTAAGTCTAGCCATTTTTCCTGTTTCTGAGGGCCTCTTTCTTTCCAAATTCCTACTCTTGGGTGAGCAAACATATAGTCACGAGAACCTTCAAGCTTGTCTATTTAGATGGAGGTGATCTCCATGAACTTTCAAAAGGAAACTGTGGCTATAGAAGCACCAACTGCTGCTTCAGTCTAGTGCCACTGTGGTGGGATGACTGCCACCTCTCCCTTCTATCTTTGTTCTCCTCAAGAGTTTCCTTTGACCTACCACAGCCATACATGAAGCTCCATGATAAAGACTGATCTTGCATTAATTTCTTCTCTTCCTAAAATCTGAAGAACTACAATCCCAAAGGACTTTGTGGCCAGCCAGTGCTTTACCAGCAACTTTACCAGCAAACCATCAAATAGATGGAATCTTTGTCTATGATAGAAGGAAGAAGGTAAAGAGTTAGTGTAGGAGAGGTAGAAGGTTGAAGGGAGAAATTTCGAATGCTGTGAATGAGTTTGTTTACCTTGACAGTATACTTTCTAGGGATGTATCCATACATGGTGAGGTTGACACACATATTGCTAGAGCTAGCTCAGTTTGTGGGAGGCTCTGAAGGAAAATGTGATAGGGAAGAAGTATTATTAGATTGCCCACCAAACTGAAAGTCTACAAAGCCATTGTGCCAATCTCTTTGTTGTATGCCCATGAAACCTGGACAATGTACCAATACCATGCCAGGAAATGAAATTGCTTCCATTTGAATTGTTGAGGAAAATTCTGAAGATCACCTGACATACAATATAATACACCATGCCTGATGAACTCCAGGCAACCAAATTTTGCCATACTTTTCCACAAGCCCTCATGACTGACAGTATCAAAGGCCTTGGTTAAATCAGGAAATGTATACAGACCTTGGTTCTTTCCCTGGCATTTCTCCTGTTGTAGTTGAGCAGCAAACACCATATCAGCAACTTCTTGGCAATTTCTGAAGCCATACTGGCTCTCAGGTAGATGCCTGTTTTCCAGGTGGAGAATCAGCTTATTTTATTATTTTTATTTTTTGCTTTTTTTTTTTTTTGGAAGGGGAATGTAGGGCAATTGTGGTTAAGTGACTTGCCCAGGGTCACATGGCTAGTTTTTTGTGTTAAGTGTCTGAGGCTGAATTTGAACTCAGGTCCTCCTGACTCCAGGGCCGGTGCTCTATTCATTGTGCCTCCTAGCCACCCCGAGAGGATCAGCTTATTAAGGAGAACTCTGGCAAGAATCTTGCCAGTGATGACTAAGGAAGAGACCCTTCCTGTAATTTTCATAGGACAACTTGTTTCCCTTTCCTTTATAAAGACAGGCATGGAGGCATACTTGAACTCCTAGGGAATAACTTCCTTGCCATTTAAATTGGAAAATTTCAGTCAGCTTTTGTATGAGCAGTGAATCCCTTGCTTTATAAATCTCAGTTGGAATAGAGTCAGCTCCAGGTGCTTTGCCACCTGAGAGGAGCCTAATGGCACTCAAAATCTCTTCTTCCATTGGAATTTCAGCTAGCAAGGGACTGACTTCAACCTGAGGCATATGGTCAATGGTTTTAGCATTGACTGATGATGGTCCGTTGAGAAAATTATGGATGTGTTCAGCCCATCTCTCCAGGATAATGTCCATATCACTAACCAATGTGGCTCCATCAGTACTGAGTAGCTGAGATGTAGCATAGGTCTTTGGCCCATAAATATTCTTCAGGGCACCATAAAAATGCTTTGGATTGTTACCATCAGGATAAAATGGAATTTTATCTTCCTTACTGAGCCAAGAATCCTGCATCTTTCTAAGCTTTGATGGAGTTAAATGCTGCTTTCTTAGAGATAGATGAACTATCTTGTTAGTAAACTCTTATGGAGTTCATGTTTTTTACTTAGCAACTTCTGATTTTTCCCATCATTTTCATCAAACCAATTTTAATGTTACTCAGTGTTCTGGCTCAGATAAGTAAATGCAATGCTGTACACCAAATTCTGAAAACTGCCTACTCCTTTTCTTTTTCACTATTGCCAACCATATGTTGACTCAGCTTTTTCTCCTAGTTAGCAGCAAACTGTTCCTGCTTGGAGAATTGCTCTAATCTATTGACATTAAGTCTTCTGATAGTTGTTTTGCCTCAGGGTTGCTGCTTTTGTTGAATGCAAATGTTTAGTTTGGAGAGGATAAATCTATGATTGATCTAGTACTCTGTGCCACACACCGCCTTGGTCAGTCACATCCTGTCTATCTCTTCTTCTTACAATGACATAGTCTCTTAAATGCTAATGTTTGCTGCAAGGTATAAAGCCAAGCATGAACAGCTTTTCGGAAGACTGCTGCTGTGAACACCTTTCAGAGTTCTGATTACATGTTATAGTGAACTTTTAATTTATTCAGTAACAAACTAAGACAAAGCATTCATAGAAATCACAGTACAGCACTCATAATATCATGGCATAATAATTTATCACTAAAATGGCCACATAGTTTTCACCAAAGTGGTCACATAGTTTTAAGCAAAAGATAACATTCATTTAGTAACACAATTATTTAGTAAATCCTTAATTCAATCATCTTAAGGAGGCAAGCCTCCTTAATTGACACAAAGTACAAAAGTCAAAGTTCTCCACTCCTACATCACATTGTCTTAATCTCTTCAATCAAAAAGTCCTTTTTCTTCTTCATTAGAAAAGTCCTTAATTCAGTCATCTAAAGGTCAGAGTTCCCCAACCCAAGGCCACAATAAGTCATGATTTTCTCAGTTTGCATTAAATACCCAAGGAGAGGTCTTTTCATCTTGACTCGAGGCTGGCTCTCAGCTTCCATGGTTCCCCTTCCATGGTCCCAGCTCCTGCCTGAATCTATCCAACTACTACCTGGGTTCAAAGGCAGACAGCTCTCAGTTCTTTGTCCAGCTTCTTCTGCAGTTCCTATTCCATATTGAAGCTCACAGTGTCTGGTCCATCTCAAGTCCTTCACAGTTTCTGTTCCTGGGAAGACAAAGCTTAACAAAGCCACAGTAACATTTATTCACATTGCTGACATCCTCATCAATTCACTTTCTTCCTGAGAAATCAATATAGACCTAACAACAAGGTCTGAGGAATCAACACAAATCCTCAATATAGTCCCAGGACCTCTGAAATCATCAGCAAGACCCTTCTCTAGGATTTCTGTAAACATACAACAAGAAAATCCTCTCTCAGGGCTTCTGAACCAGCAGCAAGGTCCCAAGGCTTCTGTAACAATAGCAATGTCCTCTATCAGTAGATGAATCTGACAAGGTAACATCAAAACAGACAGACAAAGTACCAACACCACAACCATGCCTCCTCCAAGTTTTCCTCTCTTCTCAGTTCTCAGTTCAGTTCTCAGTTCTCTTCTCTCTCTCCAGTGGTAGCAGCCCAGCCTCCAGATGTTTGCTCCCAGCAGTTCTGGCCTCTCTCAGCTTAGGCTTTTCCTTATATATGGTATTAGCCCCTCCCTGTTCTGCCCCTTTCTGTTATGTCAACAAGTCCATCCCATTGTGGGATTCACAAGTTCTGAGTCTTAATACTTGACACAATCCTGAACTTGGAACAAGGTGCCAAGTACCTGTTTGAGTGCAAATACAAGGGACAAGGGAAATCTTCAGATTCCCATTACTATTACACAAGGGTGCATCCACAAAGTTTTATTGCATTTAGGTAAATGGAACATAGTGTTGATGATGAGGTCATGAGATACATATATTTTCAGTAGTAAGTGACTATTGCTGTTGCTGTTTCTGACTCCTAAGGACTCCCTGCCATGTCTGATAGTCATTGCCTACTCTGGCATTAAAATCAGCTGGAATTTTAAACTTGTCTTCTTTTAGCATGTTTATGATGAGGGTTTCTAGTTCTTCATAACATTTTCCTTTGATCTCACAAGTTTGTCATGATGGGAACTTTTGCATTGTGATGGTGCCATGATGCTTTCCTGCAAAAAGCAATTGCATTGTCTTGAGTTTGTCGTTTACTTTTCATAGGCATACAAAGTTGTTGACTAGATTAGTTTTGATTTCAAAACTTACCAGCTTCACAATACTCCCCATCACTGTAACCACTCCCAAAAAACATGTATCCAGCTCTGATCAGTAAGTAAGTTGTGATAAATCAGAATTAGTAAGCTCACCTTCATTTGCCAGCCTTGTTTCACTCAGTGCTGCTATTGGCATGCAATACCTGCTGAGTTCTCTCTCAACAAGAGCTGTTTAACTTTCAGGTTTACTGATTTTTGTGTTGTCCATAAGCATGCATGCATTCCATGCACTGATGATGAATGGAATCATCTTCACAAAAGTTTTTGAACATTTTTTTGAACACTTTTTGACTACAGGGTAGAATCTCTGCCTGACATGGCAAGGACTCTAGGGGCTGGATGAAGTAGATAATTTTTAGGGCACCTTTTATGGCCCTTTTCTCACAACAGGAGGTAGGCAGTATGGTCCTTCAAAAAGGCTGCTCAGACACTCAGAGGCTGCTGAATCTCACTGATGCTTCAGTCGAGTGGAAGACAACCCTATGGCCTGGGCTGCCTGTGTGCAGAGTTGTGACTACAGCTCCCAGTGTATCCACATCTGCTGCTTCACCACAGGACTTTGAGGTATATAAAAATCGTAAAATGAAATGGATGATGTCTTTTGACTTACATAAGTTGGATTTAAGTGAAGCAGAGTTGTGTGAAGTTCTCAGCCTCATTGTCTTTTCCAGAGTCATTGGAGTCCAGTGGCAAGATAAATGACAAGATGACTGTTGATGGCCCAGGATGCAGTGGATGACCCTGATGTCTTCAATATCTGACCAAGCTCTAAGCATTCCATAGTGCCTGCTTCAGCTGCCTTGATGGTGGTTAGAATGAATTGTTCTCAACTGCCCATTCTGCTGGGGAGTGTCTTCACATGCTTGATATAGACACCCCTTAACTCACTGACAGGTTCAAGACCCCTCAATTAACCTCTACCTGGTTTAGCCCATCTATCGAAACAGTTTGTTGAAGTGTGGCCCCAAAATGTGATATAATTTCTTGGAGCTACTGGTGAAAGTTGGGCGTATCAGGGGGATACCAGAGGTAGAAAGCTGATCTGATGAAGCTCATGGAAAGCAGTACAAATGATGCAGGTTATCTTTTGGTGAATTTTTCTGTTTTACTGACACAAAACATCCATATAAAAGAAAGGGAAAATCTCTATTTTAGAGAGTTGGGCACTCTGGTATCTGTTGGTATCTTGCCCAACATGGTAGAAAGATGAGTGAGTTCAAATCCCAGTTCTGTGGTTTAGTAGGCTGTGTGACTTTGGAATAGTCACTTAAACTTCTTGTCTTAGTTTCCTCATTTGTAAAAGGAAGGTGTTGCATAGATGGCCTTTGATGACCTTTCTAGCTCTTGATACCAGGTAGTTTGGTCCATATTTAGGAGAGGCAGATTTTATTTTATTATAACTTTTTGGAGGGGAAGGCAAGGCAGTTGGGGTCAAATGACTTGCCCAAGGTCACACAACTAGTGAAGTGTCAAGTATCTGAGGTCGGATTTGAACTCAGGTCCTCCTGACTCCAGGGTCAGTGCTTTATTCGCTGAGTCACCTAGCTGCCCCAGAGGCAAATTTTATTATAACAAATACACAAATAAGAGACAAATGTATGAATAGCTCACTGTGATCTACAAGTCCAGAGCATCATCATGTAAGTGTCTCCAAAAGTTGAAATATCAGCATAGATTTTGGGTAGACTCCAGGATGCTGCAGACCCTTGTTCTCTGCCTTCAAGATCATTTCTCAGCTATTCTTTGATCCTCTCTGACCACTGCTCTCTTCCTCTGACCACATTTTCCTAAATGGTGTCTCCTTCCCTTTTATCCTTATGCCTTTCCTCCTTTCTTTCTTCCCTCTCCCTTCCCTTATTATAGTTTTATTTCCTTGTTGATGCCTTTGTGCCTGTCATTATGTTTTGAGAAACTAACTCCTGGGGGGAATGATGTAAACTGAGCATATAGCATAGGAAGAGAGGGATGGAACCTGGATTTGTGATTTTATTGGTAATAGGGAACTTTCTACGAATGTACCTTCTCTTCAACTTAAATATTTTGAGAGTTATTTGTAGCAGGAAGAGGTTAAGCGACTTGTTCAGAGTCACATGGCCAGCATGTGTTGGAGGCAGAACTTAAACTTAGATCTTCCTGGCTTAAAGGTCAATTTTCTGTCCATTCAACCAGGCTGCTTTATGTAGGGCATGTGAGGGCCCATGAAAATTAGATGGGTTGGTGCATCTATTTACTAGCTGCTTTTTGTTTAAAAAGTGGAATGACACAGCACTCATCTCTTCTGCCTTCTTATTAATCTTACAAAAACACTGTTTTGATCATTTAAGTTTCTCCTTGAAACCTTTCAGACTCCCAACCCCACCCCACTCCTTTTAAACAAAAATCCATAGTCTTTAACCTGACACTTGCAGCCCTTCACTTACTGACTCTGGCATTCCATTTTATGTTCTTTCCTACTGTGCTATCAAATGAACCCTGTACTCCTATAAGATATCACTTGGACTTTGCATTTCTACCTTTATTCACATAATGTCTCTCTGATACTCCTACCCTCGCCCCTTTGAATGCCTTCCTCCTTTCTTTTCTATTGCAATCTTTTTCATACTTCATATGCAGTTCGAATGTCACCTTCTGCATGAAGATTTCTTGACCAGCTTAACTAGAAATGATCTTTGTTTCTGACCTCTCTACGGCTTCTAGTATGAAAGCAATATTTACTGGCTTTCATTCTTTGTTCTTAGTTCATTCTTTCTGTATTGGGGCATGTATTTAAAAAATACTGAATTTTGTTTATTCTAAACACCAAAGGAATGAACATTTAAAAAATTATAGTAGAACAGAAGAAGATTGTGCATGAAACTGCCAATTTCTACTCTGTAGAGCTTGCTTTTATGAGCATGTTTTATCTGCCCAGCTAACTTGGCTTAGATATTTTGTTCTCTTCTTGGTGTCATGCCTTGCATATGGTAGGTACTAAAAAAACTTTGATAAATGGAGTCAACTCTTAAGTAGCTTGTTTATGACTAATTTATTCATCTCTGGTTCTCTTCTCATATTTTTAGGAAAATTGGGAGAAAAAGAGGAAAAGGCAAATTATGGACGTTTTAAACTGTTTAAAATTATCAGTTTAAGGAAATTTTTTCAAGAAAAAGTGCTATTCTACTGCCACCTTCTGGACAATTTAAATAACTACATAATAATGTCCAATAATTTAGGAAAACTTGTTATTTATAAAATTTATTCGTAACCAATTTATATACCTTCTTGATTTAGCACTTTATTTGATACTGTGATAGAATCTTGATTTCTTGGGTAGTCGTACTGCTGGTGAAGGTTGTAACTTTTTACATTGTTTCATCTTAGAGAGAAAGATAAAGCACTTACTAAGTTCTTAGCCGGGAGCTGTGTTAAAAACTGGGTAAAGCAAACACAAGCAAGCAAGACTATCCCTACCTCTAGGAGCTTACACTCTAATGGAAGAAGATATCATGACCAGGTCGTTGAACAATAGGGAGGGGCTGTATGGTGTGGAGATGTCTCAGAAGTATCTAGAGGCCTAATTCAGGGCAAGAACTGTCAGAGATGGACTTATATATACCCTGTTCACCTCTTTCCATAATTGCTCATAGAAGATCTACCAACATCATTCATTTGAGAAATTTTGATAAGCATGAAATGTATACCTTCATTTAAGTTATTGATTAAAAAAGCTGACTAACATAGAAAGGATTCCTGGAGAAGGACAGACCTCTCTTCAAGTTGACATGCAACATGATGTAATGGATAGACTTGAGGTCAGGCAGACCTGCATTAAAATCTCATTTTTGATGCTTATAGCTGTGTGACAATAGGTAAGCCACCTGAGGAAGGCAACAAGCTTTCTACCTACTATGTGCCAGGCATTATAAGCTCTGGGGATATAAATAAGAAAAAGTCCTTGCCTCCAAAAAGCTTACAAGGGGGAAGACAATACACAAAAGAAAACTGAAAAGGGGGATGGGTGGCCAGAAAGTACCCCGGGAGGGAGATGCTATTATTAACCCAATTTTATGTTGAGGAAACTGAGGCAAACTGAGATTAAGTGACTTGCTCAGGATTACACAGTCAATAAGAGTTTGAGGCTGTATTTTGGTTCAAGTCTTCCTGATTCCAGGCCCCCTGGTCTATCCCCTGGACCACAAAGGTATCTCTCACCCCTTAATCTTTTGTTTCTTCATCACAAGTCTGTTTTGAGGTTCAAATGAGATAATGCATGTAAAGTGTTTTGCAAAATGTTTAAAGTGCGCTGCTGCTTTTGTTTATTATTATTAAGGTTCAGTCATTCAACTAATTTTGAATCCACCAAACTCTACTATCATCACTATTAAAAGGAGAGGTGTGGTAGAAAAGCTGCAGCTGCCCTACCTTGCTGGTCTCTGGCCTTGTTCTGATCCACTGTATCTTAATTCCAACCCATTTGTGAGCTCATTTCTTCCTTGGAAGTTTTTTGGGTAGAGTACAGCTTTTGTTTGATGAAGCAATTTATCTTGTAGTTTTCCATCACCCTCATTGTCCACTGTAGTGCCTGGTCCTATGTATTGCATATGTTTCAGACTACGAGATATATTTGGATGACTGGTCCATTGAGGTTTTATAGTAATACATTTCTCTGAGAAAAGCATTGCAGATAGATAATGGGTTGGACCCATAACTGAAGAGGAGGAAGAGATAGATTGGATCTCATTTGGGAAATTGCATGGGGTTTTTAAGGATCCCAAGCTGTTCTCTGGCACAAAACTCCATCTTTTAAAATGCAAATGTTCTCCTGGAAATGTTGTACAGTTGTGAATTTTGTAATACCACAGTCTTTTAGGAATCAAAGTTGCATTTGTTTTTCCCCTTCTCCCTTTCCCTTCTTAAAGTTTTCCTTTTGACCGCCACCTCCCTCAGTATTCCCTTCTTATCCGTCCCCCTCCCTTTTCCTACCCTTCTCCCTTACTACTTCTTCCTTCCCTTCTAACCCCCCCTTTCTTGGCCCTTCCCCCTTCCTACTGCCTGTAGGATATGATCAATTTTTATACTCAATGTTGTATGTTATTTCTTCCTTGAACCAAGATTGACAAGAATAGATCTCATACAGGGCTCCTCTCCCTCCCCTCTTTCCCTCTATTATGGTGTTTTATGTGTCTTCTCAATAGAGTCCTATATTTAACTGGTTGTGTTATTCCCTCCTTGCACAGAACCGGTGAGGGAGTAGCCCATATAATAGTCACCTCCGTCACATCTTTCTCTCTACTATATTGTTTTTATGCCTCTTTGTGTAGCATAATTTACCCTTTTCTGCTTCATTCTTTCCTCTTCTTCTATTGCAGCCCCTTAATAAGGATTTTTATCATAATTTTGCATAATTTATACCCACACCCTCTACTTACCTATATCCCTTTTAGATGTTGCCATAGGTATAGAGATCACGACATTAACAGGTATCAGCTTCCCATATGGGGATGTAAACATGAGAAGGAATAGGATGGAGGGAAAGACACAGATAGTAATCATAACTGTGAATGTGAATGGGATGAACTTTCCCATAAAACGGAGGCGGATAGCAAAATGGATTAAAAACCGTAATCCTACAATATGCTGTTTGCAAGAAACACATCTGAAACAGGGGGATACACACAGGGTAAAGGTAAAAGGCTAGAATAAAATATATCAAGCAGACAAAGCAAAAGCAAAAATATATCTACTTAAAAGGGATAAGGGAGGAAACTATATCCCGCTAAAAGGCACTATCAAAAATGAGGCAATATTGTGAGGGTTAGGAAATATGTGCATGCTGCAAGTGGTTGTGTTGAGGCACAGGGAGTGTCGAGACCCTGGAACAAGCTGGGTCATGTGTAGTTCAGAGCATTGCTCAAGGTTCTCCCACGTGTAAGTTACCAGGTGTTCCAGATTAGTGTCTCCACACCCTGGGGCCTTCATGCCCTTGTGACTGTACCTACCCTCTCACAATTCTGTTCAGCTGGGCTCTGTCATGTGTGGTATGTGCATCTGGGATATATATAAGGCTTAAGCTTTGGGGGTAGTTTGAAGTCTGCCTTAAGATCTGGCTGTAAGGCTTCCCCATGGAGAAGACTCAATAAACTTTCTCTGCTTGCACCTCCCAGCTGTGACTCTTCTGTTCTTGAAAATGCGCTAGCGCCTACTTGAGTGAGGTAAATAACCGGCTGCCTCTGTAGGCAAGTTAGGGTACCCTGACAGAGACCCCTGACACAATATCATTACTAAACATTTATGCATGAAGTGGTACAGCATTTATATTCCTAAAGGAGAAATGAAGGCAAAAATATTTATTGTAGCTCTCTTTGTGGTGGCAAAAAACTGGAAATTAAGGGGATGCCCATCAATTGGGGAATGGCTGAACAAGTGGTATATGAATGTAATGGAATACTATCGTGCTATAAGAAATGGGGAGGAGACAGTCTTCATATTCACCTGGAGAGGCTTATACAAACTGATTCTAAGTGAGAAAAGCAGAACCAGGAAAAACTTGTACACAATCACAGACACATTGTATGTGTGACGACCAACTTTGAAAAACTGGACTCTTCTCAGCAATACACAATTATAAGACAACTCTACAAGTCTCAGCATGGAAGGAGATGTCTATATTCAGAGAAAGATCTAGAAATAACAGAGTTTAAATGGAGACTGAAGCAATCTACATGCTATCATTCTTTTCCATGGTTGGTTAAATTTCTTCTTTCCCACTGTTCACTCCATTGGTTACAACCCTTCTATACAATCAGACTAATGTCCAATATGAAAGTATTTGCAGATCCTATACTTGATTGCAAGCCGCCATGGAGGGGGGAAGTAGAGGGAGGGGAGAAAATTTGAAACTCAAGGGATTATGGAACTGAATCATGTAAACTAAAAGTAAATAAACAAATTAAAAAAAAAGGAATCAAAGTTGTAGTTGACACAAAGACCAATAGATAGGTACATGGCAGGTGAAAGTAGGCTGCATTGTATTTCCAGTGATGACCTATGATTAAGAAGTGACATAAAGAATATTCGTTTGGGAGAGGAGGGGCAGAGCCAAGATGGTGGTGTAGAAGCAGGAAAACTCTGTAACTCCCAAATAGCCACCTCAAATACCCATAAAATATGACTCTAAACAAATTTTAGGACTCCAGAACTCACAAAAGTACAGAAAAACACATCTGAAGATAGCTAGGCAGGTGGGACAGGAAGGGCTCATTGCAGCAAGCTGGGAGCCGAAACCAGCCCAGCCTGAAACTGCGACTTGGCCCCTGGAACGACCAGGAAAAGCCTCAGCTGGAGCCTTCAGGACAGTGGATCAGTGGCAGCTGTGGCAATTTCCAGAATTATCAAGCCATAAGAAATAAGGACTAAGTGAAAGGTTAGTTGAACTCGGCTAAATTTGGGGAAGAGGGTCCAGCCAAACTGCTCCCAGGGCAAGGAAGCAGCCACCTCCACGTGGCTGCTTCAGAGCTTGTGGCCTGCAGATTGCAGGGGGGCCAAGAGATCATTCAGGGACTAAGTGCTCTTGCCTTAACCAGCCTGGATCAGGATTGTGGTCTTGGGTGGTGGTCCTGAGGTGTGTTTTCAGTTGGCGAAAGTTTGTGGGGGCTGCAGTGCCCTCCTAATAGCTCTGGCAGCTGCGAAAACCCCAGCAATTTGAGATAGAGCTTTCCCCTCTGGAAGCAGAGTTCCACAGAGCTAAAAAGTTAAGTAATTGACTGGCAACATGAGCAGGCAAAGGAAGCAAAGTAAGAACAGCAATCCAACTTTAGATTCCTTTTTTGAGGACAAAAAGGATCAAAACATGGAACAGGAGGAAGACAATAGTTAGAACTCCTGCACCAAAAGCTTCCAAGAAAAATGTAGACTGGTTACAAGCCATAGAGCAGCTTAAGAAGGATTTTGAAAACCAAATAAGAGAAGTAGAGGAAAAACTGGGAAGAGAAATAAGAATGATGCAAGAAAATCATGAAAAGAGAGTCAACAACGTGACTGAAGAAAATAACACCTTAAAAA
>JAQQSU010008534.1:0-12926 GCA_028627135.1 Pseudochirops cupreus | reverse complement strand
TTATAATGCTCTCCAACTCTTCTTTGGTCATAAAGTCTTTCCTACTCCATAAGTCTAACCAGTAAACCATTCCTTGCTTCCCCAGATTATTTAAAGTATCAGCCTTTATACCTAGATCATGCACCCATTTAGACTTGACTTTGGTGTACAGTGTTAGATGATGGTCTATGCCCAGTTCAATAATAGTTTCTTATAAACAACTTAAATTGTCCTCATAGATTTGGTTAACTTCAATTTAAAGGCAAATCTAAGAAAGGGTAGAATGATCATATATGTTCATCTATGTATAAACACTTATTATGGGTATGTCAGTGTACTAAGTTCTAGACACACTAGAGACACTGCCATCAAAGAGTTTACCTCTCTCTCTCTCTCTCATTCTCTCTGTCTTTCTCTGTCTCTCTCTCTCCTTTTCTATCTTTCTCCTCTCAAGAAGTGACATTCTAAATGGGTAATTCAACACATACAGTGGAGTGGAAGTCAGGGAGGGAAGTTTTTGTCAAGGTAGTAACAGGGATCATAAGCAGAGTTATAGGGCAATGGATTGTCATATCATTTCCACTAGCAATGGTAGGCTCTGGTGTCCAGGTTGACAGCTGGATAGAATGTGAAGTATTATCTAGAAACATCTAAATATAATGAGTCAGGTGATTTTCTTATTCAACCACTCCCCCATCAGGACAGATCATCCCAGGATGGAATCTCAGAGCTGAGTGCATCAGTTGCTGAAAAGTAATTGATTTCTTGTTTTGTTATATTCCATTCCCTCCTTGAGAGATAAGATTTTTTTTTCTTCCTTTTAAAAAAATATTTTTAATTTATGGATTAAAGCAAGCATTTCCATAACATAGTATGATACAAAAAATGACTGCACATTTGTACAACTTACTCTTCCTTTTAAATATACAATAAAGTTATCATAATTTTTCACCTTTTTTCTCCAACCCCCCATTGGCTACAATTAGCCACTAATGTATGTGTGTATGTAAAATCATTTTATATATACTTCTATTTATCAATTCTTTCTCTTGATGCTGACAACATTTTCCTTCATATGTCTCTTGTAGATAATTTGGGTATTTATAATAGTCAAAATGACATTCACTCAAACTTGTTCTTAAAACAGTATTGCTGTTACTGTTTACACCATTCTCTTGGTTCTGCTCATTTTGCTCTTCATTATTTTGTTCAAGTCTATGTTTTTTCTAAGATCATCAAACTCATAATTTCTTATGGGACAGTGGTATGTTATCACAACTATATAACACAACCTGTTCCACCATTCCCCAATTGATGGGCATCCCCATAATTCCCAGTTCTTTGCCACTTTCCAGATGCCAGGCCTAGCAGTGATGACTAGATATGATCTTAGGATATGGCTATGAGTGAGAAGTAGCAAGCACACACCTAGTGAGTGTAGTACCACAGGGAACAAAAAGCATTTTGGGGATGGCATGGCTGGGGACCCTAACTGTGGTTTAAGGGAAGAGAAAAGTGACTGAGGTTGGGCTCCCAGACAGAATTCAGAAAATAACAGTGAGGAGCACCTGAAGCCTGAGACACCATTACCTATAACTCAGGATTAAAATCCAATTGCAATAATAAGCTGCTGGACTAAAATAAAACAAACTAAAAATAAAAATGAGTAAGCAAAGGAAAGAAAAACCTGACCACCAATAGCTGTTATGGTATAAACAAAGATCTGGGTTCATATTCAGAGGAAAATAGGGAGGTTAAAAAAAATCACTCCTACACCAGTGAGTAATGTCAAGTGGTTGCAAGGCTAAAAAAGAGTTTTTGGATGAACTAAAAAAAGGAATTAAAAATCAAATAGGAGAGAAAGAAGAAAATTAGGAAAAAAAATAGAAGTAATCCAAGAAAATTATGAAAAGAAAGTTAACCAATTGGAAAAAGAGGTCCAAAATCTTAAGGAAGAAAATAACTCCTTTAAAACTAGAATTGGCCAAGAGGAATCAAATAATATTATAAGACACTAAGAAATAATAAAACTAGAAACAATGTAAGAGAATCTGAACCATCCTTTTAGAAAAGTAACTGATCTACAGAACAGATCAGGGAAAGACAATATATGAATTGTTGGATTACCTGAAAATTATTATTTAAGAAAAGAATCTTGATACAATATTCAAGAGACTGTTATGGGAAATTACTCTGAAGTTCTAGAACAAGAGGGTAAAGTCAAAATAGAAAAAAAATTCTATTCACCACCTGAAAAAGATCCCAGGAGGAAAACTAACAGGAACATCACAGCCAAGTTTCAAACTTCAGGTTAAGGAGAAAGCATTGCAAGCAACAAATCCCTGAAAATAGCTGCACAAAACATCTGAAGCTTGAGACTATATTACCCTTTAATTAAGGTAAGTTAAGTCTTACCTTAACAATGAGTTAAAAAGTCGAGTAATTGAATGGGGAAATGAACAAAGAGTGGGAAAAAAAATCAGACTAAAGAATCTTACTTTGTTGACAAAGCAGATCAAAACATACAATCAGAAGAAGAAAGCAAAGTCAAAATTTCTACATCCAAAGCCTCCAAGAAAAATATGAATTGATCACAGCCTGTGGAAGAGCTCAAAAAAGATTTTGAAAATCAAGTAAAAAGAGTAAAGGAAAAATTGGGAAGAGAAATGATAATGATACAAGAAAACCATGAAAAAAATTTGTCAACAGTTTGCTAAAGTACACCAAAAAAAATATTGAAGAAAATAACACCTTAAAAATTGACTAATTGAAATGGCAAAAGAGGTCCAAAAAAAAAACCAATGAGGAGAAGAATACCTTAAAAAGCAAAATTGGCCAAATGGAAAAGGAGATCCAAAAGCTCAAAGAAGAAAATAATTCTTTAAAAATTAGAATGGAATAAACGGAAGCTAATGACTCTATGAGAAATCAAGAAATTATAAAACAAAAACAAAAGAATGACAAAAATAGAAGACAGTGGAAAAACAACTAACCTGGAAAATAGATCTAGGACAGACAATCTCAAAATTATTGGACTACCTGAAAGCCATTATCAAAAAAAGAGCCTAGAAGTCATCTTTCAAGAAATTATCAAGGAAAACTGCCCTGACATTCTAGAACCAGAGGAGAAAATAGAAATTGAAACAAATCCACCAAGCACCTTCTGAAAGAGATCCCAAAAGGTAGGCTCTTAAGAATATTGTAGCCAAATCCCAAAGTTCCCAGATAAAGGAGAAAATGTTGCAAGCAGCCAGAAAGAAAAAAAAAATTCAAGTATTGTGGAAACACAATCAGGATAACACAAGATTTAGCAGCTTCTATATTAAGGCATCAGAGGGCTTGGAGTATGATATTCCAGAGTTCAAAGGAGGTGGGATTAAAACCAAGAATCACATACCAAGAAAAACTGAATATAATCCTTTGGGGAAAAATTGATAGTCAGTGAAATAGAGTAGTTTCAAGCATTCTTGATGAAAAGACCAGAGCTGAATAGAAAATTTGACTTTCAAATACAAGACTCAAGAGAAACATGGAAAGGTAAACAGAAAAGAGAAATCATAAGGGACATATTAAAGTTGAACTCAGTATTAGGATAGTTGGAGGGAAAATATATATATATATATATATATACATACATATATATATACACATATATATACATATATATATATGTGTGTGTGTGTGTGTGTATATATGTGTGTACATATATACATATATATTATATATGCAGTGGGCACAGAGTGAGTTGAATATGAGGGGATGATATCTAAAAAAATAAAATTAAGGGATGAGAGAGGAATATACTGAGAGATGGAGAAAGGGAGCGGTAGAATGGAATAAATTGTATCACATAAAAGAGACAAAACAAAAAAGCTTTTACAGTGGAGGGGAAGAGAAAAGAGGTGAGAGGGAATGAGTGAACCTTACTGTCATAGGTTTTGGTCTGAGGAGGAAATAACATGCATGTACAATTGAGTATGAAAGTCTACCTTACGCTACAGGAAAGCAGGGTGGAAGAGGATAAAAGAGAAGGGGAAAATGGAAGTGAAGGCAAATGGCAGAAGGGGCAAAAAGGCAGAAGCAAACACTTTTAAAGAGGAATGGGGTAAAAGGGGAGAATAGAATAAATGGGGGGGGGTGAGATAGGATGGAGGGAAATATAGTACAGTGTGACTATAGTAGAAGTGTTTTGCATGACTACACACGTATAGCCTGTATTGAATTGCTTGCCTTCTCAATGAGGGTGGGTGGGCAGGGAGGAAGTGAGAGAATATGGAACTCAAAGTTTTAAAAACAAATATTAAAAAGTGTTTTTACCTGCAACTGGGAAATAAGATATACAGGCAATGGGCTATTAGAAGGAAGGGCAAATTGGGAAAGGGGTCATCAGAATGCATAATGTCTTGGGTTAGGAGTAGGGGAGAAATGGGGAGAAAATTTGGAACTCAAAATTTTGTAGAAGTGAATGTTGAAAACTAAAAATAAATTGATAAAAAAAGAATGAATTAATCTGAGGTAGTGAGTGAGTGAGTGAGTGTGTGTGTGTGTGTGTGTGTGTGTGTGTGTGTGTGTGTGTGTGTCTAGTTATAGAGCTAGGGGCTACTTCCCCAAATCAGCAGTCTATTCCAACTTTCCTGTGGTCTCCAAAGGTTGTTAATATATGACCTAGAGCATTGCAACCCTAGACCTTGCAATGTTACTGTATCCAGGGCAAGTAAATGGAAACATAGATCATCAATTGAAGGGAAATTAGAGATCAATTAGTCTCACTTCTTCATTTTCAAATGAGAGAACTAAGGGAAGATGGGGTGATCTGCTAATGGGGTTGAGCAAAAAAGGTTAAAGGGACTAAGAAAACAGTTAACACCTTATCCATTGTATTTACCTCAGTAAGCTGTTAATATGATTTCACTGATTGAAAAGAGAATGGAAGGAAAGGTGTCTTAACCCTTATAACTCCCCAGGGCCTGTTACTGCTTTCAGTAGCCAGTTACAGCTTTAAGTTCTTCTCTTTCTCTCTTTCTCTCTTTCTCTCTTTCTCTCTCTCTCTCTCTGTCTCTCTCTCTCCATCCTTTTCCCTCCCTTCCATCCTCCCTCCCTCTCTCCTTTCCTTCCCTCCCTCACTCCCTCCTTCCTTCCTTCCTTTTTCTGTCTTTCACTCTCTTCTTTCACTTTTATCTCTCTTTTATTTCTCTCCTTTCTCTTTTTCTTTACACTCTTCATCCCTTCCTCCCTCTCTCCTTTTTAAAATCTTGTAGAAAGTGGATAATGGATGAGTATTTACAAGGGAAGGGCTGTTGTCAGTTGTTAGTAATTGTCAATTGTCTCTTTTCTAAACAACCCTCCCAATCAACAACTAATTAATTATTCAAAACATTTATTAAGTACTTAGCATTACAAAACACTGTGCTAGGCTCTAGGTTTACAAGACAAAAAGAGAAACACTTCCTGCCCCAAGGAATCTTGCACAGGTCTATAGGAAGTTCAGGGATTTCTGGGGACCAAAAGAAAGAGCAGGATAAGACCATTAAACAATGCTGGGGGTACAGGATGAGAGGGGGTGGAGAGTGTCAAAATGGCCACATATACAAATTGTGTTTTTGTGGACTAGAAGTTGCTGTCACTCTATTTTATTATTTAAAAATGGAGCTTTTTTCACAGAAACTGGCAACACATATACATTTTGAAATTTAAATGGATCAAACCTCACTAGAATTGCATGTAATTAGTTTACTCCAGCACAGTGTATAAAATGAAAATCCTTTTGGGGGGGACTAAGCAGATTTTTCCTCCTTGATCATATTACAGCTAACCTTTTCTTATTGCATTTATCATGCTAACATGTAAAGCAGATGGACATGAAGTTACTTTGAGACTGAGCAAGGTTAAACCCAGAGACTCAGAGAGAATTTTTATATATTTATATCCTGGATAAGGGATTTTTTCCCCCCCTAGGGTTCAGCTTGCTCATTTTCCACTTGAATTTAAATCATTTCCCTCCAGCCAAAGAGATATTTCCATAAAGAATATTTTATGCTTTCAGCACTGGGTGGCTACACTAATCCTGCCAGAACTATGAGTAGTAAGCACTGTACATCAAATCTAAGACACACAGGAAACGCTAGATTACGTTTTTGCCTCTGTGTGAATTTAAGACGCTGTTCCCAGAAACATGGTTTGTAACTGATATATGGGTAGTGTGGAACATGGAGCAAGTTATTGTTTTAGCCTCTGAACTATCAGTGACTTGAATCTTCCCATTAGGCCGTAGGGACCTAGCAATGACTTTTAGGCTGGAAGCAATAGAAACTCCTTCTTCCTGTACTGTAACCCTGGGTTCATGCAACTCCAGGTCTGTTACAAGAAGTACTAGCATAGAGAGGAAAGAAAACAGTGATCTGAAAGTTAGGAGACCTGGTTTCTAATCCTAGATGAGCCAATAGCCAGATTTATGACCTTGAACAAGTCTGTTCCTTAGATCTGTCTAATCTGTCAAACAAGCAAGTTGGACCAGATGGTCTCTAGGGTTAAATTCAACTCTACTATACTATGACATAATAAAATGCTAGAGAAACAGTGGTATATATGTGTCTATTAAAAAAAACCCATTTATTAATTGTATCCCCAGTATTTAGTACAGTTTCTGGCATATAGTAGGTATTTAGTATTTATTGGATTGGGTTTTAAGTGGAAAGAGCATCATATTTGAACTGCAAAAGTTCTATAGCTTCTGAATCATAGATTATTGATTTGGAGCTGAAAAGGATCTCAGAAGTCATCTAGTCCAACCCTCTCATTTTACAGATGAAGAAACTGAGGCTAGAAAAGTTAAGTGACTTGCCCAGGTTAGGTGACTTACCTACAAGTAGGTATCATACCTCAGTTTTGAAGACAGATCTTCTGCTCATAGTTCTGGGCAGAATTAGTATAGCTACTGCATGGCCTCTGACTGGGATATTTCCTTAGCTACATGACCCAAAGTCTCAGTTTCCTCATATGTAAAAATTAGGATAATAATACTTGGACAACTTAAGCCACAAGGTTGTTGGGAGGAAAGCAGTATGTAAATGTAAACTTTGGTATTTTGGGAGGAACTCAAAAGAAATTTTTGAGTATCATTAGTCCTTTCTGACTCTTCCTTCCTCAATAGCTACAGAAGTGGTGGGGTAGGTGTATTATATGCTGGATTTAGAGTCAGGAAAACCTAGGTTCAAATCTTACTTCAAATTCTTAACTGTCTAGGAGACCAGGACTAACTCACACCTTTCCTGAGCCTCTCTGAGTCTTTATGACTGTGAATTATAGATGATTTCTGTTTCCCATAACCCAATATCCAAAACTTTCAGTTATTTCTTCCAAAACAACTAAGCTCTGTCATAAGACAGAGATTGATTTAGATCTCAAAGAGACCTTAGGCTCTGTCTGGTTAGCCCTTCATTTTACAGCTGAAGCCCAATGCTGAAGGGATAGGCCCAAGGTCACCCAGGTAAGTGGTAGAGCCATGATTCCTTTGATTTCAATCAATTGTCCTTTCCTCTGAATGACATGTATTCACACCGAGAAAAAAATAAAAGAAAAGTATCCCTTGACCTTCAGTTTTTCAGGGGCTAATGATAATACTAATAATCAAAATAAAATCAAGGTTTCCAAAAAATGTCTCTCTGACTCAGTTGTGAAAGACGAACTTTTGTATATTGGGGGCATATACATCACATAGATTCTTCCGAATTAGCTTCTGGAGCTTAATGAATGACAAAGTGCCTGTTTTTATGTTTCTCTCTAAGTTCATGGAGATTTTAAATGCTGCCAATGTGTCTCTGCTAAATTAATATGCAGCATTAAAAAACAGAATGAAATGATTAAAATGTCATTAAAATGCTCTATAAATCTTTCATTTTAAGAAAGGGCAGCACACATCCCATTATCCTCACTATGGAAGTGGGAAAAATTAGTCTCACTTCAATTAAAATTTGAGTTATGTGTATGTTGCTGGATGCAGTCTGATAGCTAGGTTTTACTTTCATTTTTACTGAACGACAAGAGGCAGTGCCATGAAGAGCTTAGGCTGTTTACTTCTATGACAGCTTCAAAGAGGAATTGAATGTAAGTATCTGGACATTTTCTCTATGTTAATATTTTATAGTATTTAAACACATGCTCCAGTGTCATTTTTTCAACCCCTACTCATATGTCAAGTCCTCAGAGGTCACCTGCTAGATTTCCCCTGAGGTTTCTGAACAGTTCTGAGGGATTGGCCAGGGGAGTGTTCTAATATTATAGCTCATTAGCTCCCACTGGTGATCCACATAATTATCAATTTATATCAATTAGTTAGCTAGACAATTATCTTTTACGTAGAGCTATTTACTGAGGCAGTATGAGCACACTCAGTATAACATTTTCCCCCACCCCACCCCCAAATTCCTTCACTATTACATAGAGAATCCAGGGGACAGCGAGCTTGGTTTATAGAGAGCATGTGGCAAACAAAGGGCATTCTTCCCCTATCATCTTTATCTTGGAGAATAATAATATCCTTCCAATTGGTCTTCCTGCTTGGTTTCTCCCCATTTCAATCACGCAATTGACAAAATTATCTCCTTAAGGCATAATAAACTTTGTCACATCCTTCCTTCACTCAAAAATCTTCAGTAGCTCTACAGTTTTTCAAGGACTGAATTGGAGTTCAAGTCTTACTAGTAGTAAATCATGTGCTCTTTCTCCTACACCATTGTTTTTGACTCAGATTGGGTACTAAATATATTTTAAATGCAATGATCAGCAATGCAGTTGTCTTGGGCAAGTTTTGATAGCACTTCTCGTGTCCTTATGTGGATAACAACCAACACTATATCAACAGGGTGTTATTTATTACCCTGAAAAAAGATACTTACTGAATGCCACTCTCTTAGCTTAGCTGAGTTATGATTAGAAACTTCTAAGAGGTTAGGAATTTATTCCTAGGCTAGGTTTACTCACCAGAGAGTCAGACCCAATATATCCACAAAGAGTTATATTTTCTCCACTCTTCTCCTTATGCTATGGGCATAAATAAATGGGCACGAATAAAATTCTATTTGTTTTCCTTTATATTGTTCTAGTGAAGGTTGCCATTGTTTCAGAAGAGAATTCTGGGCGAGTAACTAATGCCTGGGGCACAAACTGGTTGTACACCACTGGCTTTTACTTTCCCCCTTTCTAATTCAACATTATCAGACATATTAATTTGTTCATGTTTATAAAGGTCCATGATAAGGTAATGGCAGCTAGATGACACAGTGGATAGAGCACCAGGCCTGGAAACAGGAAGACTCATCTTCTTGAGTTTAAATCTGGCCTCTGACACTTACTAGCTGTGTGAACCTGGGCAAGTCACTTAACCCTGTTTGCTTAAGTTTCTTCATCTGTAAAATGAGGGGGAGAAGGAAATGGAAAGCCACTCCAGTATCTTTGCTAAGAAAACACAAATGGGGTCATGAAGTGTCAGAAATGATTGAAAATGACTGAACAAATGAAAAAAAATATATTTTCACCAATGTGTAGTGTCTCTTCAATATCTTATGCCTGAGACGCCTTTCTCCAACTTCTATTTATTCAGACCATATTTTATAGCTCAATTCAAGTCTTATTTCTTCTAGGAAACTTTATCTTATTACCTTTACCCACAACTGCTTCTCATTTCTCTTTTTTAACATTAGATTTCTATTGTGTTTTTTATCAAATGCATGTAAAAATAGTTTTAAATATTCATTTTAAAAAGAAATTTGAGTTCCATATGGTCTCCAGTCCTTCTTCCCCTATACCCTCTTTGAGAAGTCAAGCAATTTGATATAGATTATACATGTCATGAAAAAACATTTCCATATTGGTCATGTTGTAAAAGTAAAGCAGACCCCCCAAAAAAAGAATAATAAAAGAATTTTTAAAAGTATGCTTTGATCTGCATTCAGATTACATCAGTTCTTTTTCTGGAGCTAGCATTTTTCATAATTCCTACAGAATTGTCTTGAATCAATGTATTGCTGAGAATATTTAAATCATTCACAGTTGATCATTGTATAATATTACCATTACTGTGTACAGTGTTTCCTTGGTTTTTCTTTCACTTTGCTTCAATTCATGCAAGTTTCCCAGGGTTTTTCTGAAAACATCCTGCTCATGATTTCTTACAGCACAATAGTATTCCATCACAATCATATACCACAACTTGCTCTGCCATTCCCGCCAGCTGATGGGCATCCCCTTCATTTCCAATCCTTTGTCACCACAAAAAGGGATTCTATAAATATTTTGTATATATAGATCCTTTCTCTTTTTCTTTGATCTTCTTGCTAAGCATGAGCAGCTTTCCAGAGGACTGCTTCAGTGAACAGCTTTAAGGTTCTGATTACACAGTATAGTGAACTCTCTATTTATTCAGCAGTACATTAAAGCAAAACATTCACAGAAATGAAAGTACAGCATTCATAATGTTATGACATAACAACTTATCACTAAAATGGTCAAATAGTTTTCACCAAAGTGGCCATATAGTTTTAAACAAAGTACATCCATTTAGTAACTCAATCATTTAGTAAGTCCTTAATTCAAAGAGACACAAAGTACAAAGGTCAAAGTTCTCCAGCCTAGGTCACAGTAAATCATATTCTTCTCAGTCAGCATCAAGTACCCAAGAAGAGATCTTTTCATCTTGACTCGAGGCTCGCTCTTAGCTTCAGTGGTTCCTCTTCCATGGTCCCAGCTCCTGCCTGAATCTATACAACTATCACCTGGATTCAAAGACAGGCAGCTCCCAATTCCTTGTCCAGCTCCTTGTCCAGTTCTTTGTCCAGTTCCTTGTCCAATTCCCATTCCATATTGAAGCTCACAGTGTCCAGTCCATGTCAAGTCCTTCACAGTTTCTGTTTCTGGGAAGACAAAGCTTAGCAGAGCCAAAACAACATTCATACACATTGCCGGCACCATCATTAATTCACTATCTGCCTGTGAAATCAACACGGGCCCACAAATAAGGTCTGAAAACTCAACACAAATAATCAGTATAGTCCCAGGACCTCTGAATCCCTCCTTCAGGACTTCTGTAACAGACAACCAGAAAATCCTCTTTCAGGACTTCCAGTAAGGTCCCAGTGCTTCTGTCCAAAGTATCACAAACATCAACACAGATAGAGCAGACAAATAGAGTTCCAGGATACCTTTTCTCCTTCTCCACCACAAAAGCTCCCTTCTCAGTTCTGTTCTCTCCAGCCTGGGCATCTTCTTATATATGGTCATTAGCTCCTCCCCTTACTGTTGCAAGAGTTTACAAGTTCTAGAGTTCACAAGTTGTGGGATTCACAAGTTCTGGATCTTAATACTTGATGCAATCATGAAGTGAAACAAGGTATTAACTACTTCTGTGTTAATTAAATAGCTGAAACAAGGTGTTAACTGCTTCTTTGCTTGTCATTACATGGGAGTACAGAGCTAGTTTGGTATTTCTGGGTCAAAGGGTACTCACAACTTTATAGTTGGGTATAGTTCCAAATTGCTCTCCAGAAGGGTTGGATCAGTTCACAACTCCACCAATAGTGCATTATAGTGTCCCAATTCTCCTACATCACCTCCAACATTTGTTATTTTTGTTTTCTGTCATATTGGCTAATCTGATAAGTATGAGATAGTACCTGAACATTGTTTTTAATTTGTGTTTCTCAACTCAATAGAGCATTTCATTTTACTATAGTAGTTTTTATATCTTTGTTTTAAAACTGTATCTTCATAGAATTTGATCATTTATCAGCTTGGGAATAACTAGTATGTTTATAAATTTGACTCAATTCCTTTTATATTTGAGGAATGAGACCTTTATCAAGTAATCTTACTGTAAAACTGTTTCCCCCCAAGTTTTCTGCTTTTTATCTAATCTTGGCTACATTGGTTTTGTTTGTATAAAACCTTCTTAACTTGATGTAATTAAAATGATCCTTTTTAACATTTACATAATGTGCTCAATCTCTTGTTTAGTAATAAATTCTTCCCTTACCCATAAATCTGACAGGTAAAATATTCCATGCTCCCCTAAGTTGCTTATGATATCACCTTTTATGCCTAAATCATATACCCATTTTGACCTTATCTCAGTAAAAGGTGTAAGATGTTGGTCTAAACCTAGTTTCTGCCTAAGTGCTTTTGTAAATAGTGAATTCTTGTCCCTATATCTTGGATTTGGGTTAGTAAACATAATGATTGCTATGGCCATTTACTACTGTGTGTTATGTACTTAATATATTCCACTGATCCACCACTCTATTTCTTAGTTGGTGCCAGATTGTTTTGATGATTAGTACTTTGTAATGCAGTTTGAGATCTGATACTGCTAAACTATATTCCTTCACATTTTTTTTTCATGTATTCCTTTGATATTCTTGATCTTTTGTTCTTCTGGATTAATTTTGTTATATTTTTCTAGCACTATGAAATAATTTTTTTGTAATTTAGTTGGGATGGCCTGAATAAGTAAATTAATTTATATAGATTTATCATTTTTTTATATTGGCTCAGATTACCCATGAGCAATTAATAGTTCTCCAGTTGTTTAGATCTGACTTTATTTTTGTAAAAATGTTTTGTAATTGTGTTCATATAGTTCCTAGGTTTGTCTTGGCAGGTAGACTTCCAGTTATTTTATATTGTTTGCAGTTATTTAAAATAGAATTTCTCTTTCTATATCTTCCTGTTGGACTCTCTTGATAAAAAAGAAATGCTGATGATTATACAACTTTGCTGAACTTGTTAATTATTTTGGATAGTTTTAAAATGGATTTTCTAAGATTTCCTAATTATGCTATCATATTATCTGCAGAGTGATAGTTTTGTTTACTCATTGTCTATTCTAATTTCTTTAATTTTTCTTGCCTTATTGCTATCATTTTTCTAAAGCAAAGCATCGAATATTTGTAGCAGTT
>JAQQSU010008533.1:0-12926 GCA_028627135.1 Pseudochirops cupreus | reverse complement strand
CTCCATTATGGCTTGTAACAAGTTTACATTTTTCTTGGAAGCTTTTGGTGCAGGAGTTCTTATGTGTTGTCTTCCTCCTGATCCATGCTTTGATCCTTTTCATCCCCAAAAAAGTAATTTAAAGTTTGGTTGCTGTGTTTACTTTGCTTCCTTTGCCTCCTCATGTTGCCAATCAGTTACCTGATTTTTGGGCTCAGTAGTAAAACTCTGCTTTCAGAGGGGAGAGCTTTGTCCCAAATCATTGGGGTTTTTGCAGCTGCTGGAGTTATTAGGAAGCCACCATCTGTGCAGTCCCCATCAGCTTTGGCTCACTGGTCACACATCTCAGGACCACCACGCAAGACCATGATCCTGATCCAGGCAGGTTAAGTCAAGAGCACTTAGCCTCTGAATGATCACTTGGCCACCCTGCAATCTGCAGGCCAAGAGCTCTGAAGCAGCCATGTGGATGGGGCTGTAGGGGCCACTTCGGCTGCTTTCTTGCCCTGGGGGCAGCTGGCCAGACCCGCTTTTCTCCCCCAAATTTAGCAGAGTTTCACTGACCATTCTCTTTATCCTTGGTTCTTATGGGTTAATAATTCTGGAAACTGTCACAGCTCCTGGTGATCTTCTCTCCTGAAAGCTCCAGCCCTGGCTTGTCCTGGCCACCCTGGGGCTAGAGGTCTGGCTGGTTTCAGCTTCCAGCGTTCTGTCATGAGCCCTTCCACCTGCTAGGCTGCCTTCAGTGGGAGCTTTGTTTCCCTGTACTTTTGTGAGGTCTGCAGCTCTAAAATTTGTTTAGAGTCATATTTTATAGGTGTTTGAGGTGGTTATGGGGGGAGCTGCATAGTTCTCCTGCTTCTACGCCACTGTCTTGACTCTGCCCCCCCTAGTTTCAGACTCTTTAGAGTAAAAGGTGGACCGTGGATTAGCTGCTTCCCTTTCAACACTAAGCTTTCCATTCTAGTTTTAGAACTACATAGAAATGTGGAGACAACCCAGACCAAAACTGTTCCTTTATAAGAAAAACAACTAAAACCCAGGGAGAAGGAACTTGTCCAAGATCAGCTAAGTAAAAGACAGTAGAGCCAGATCCTCCCTCCCAATTTAATGTTCTTCCCACTGCATCACACTTCCCCCTTTGGAGGCTTACCATCTGTTGACAAGGAAATGCTTTGTAAACAGGAAAAGGGGGAAACAGGTTGAGAAAAGGATGGTCAAGAAAGATTATGAGAAGAGGGAAAGAGGACAGGAACATGGGAAATTCAACTTGTCCCTGGTTCTCAGACCAACTTTACGTACATATTTTGTCTTCAGCATGAACCTAGTTGCTCATTTCTAGGGCACATCTTTCCTTTTAATTCCTGATGCCCCAAAGCCCAAATATCAGCATACTCTCTTCTACCTGTCCGTATAAAAACCTGTCCCCCTCAAAAATGATCAGACAAACTCACTGAGGTAGAAATGATGAATACATCTAGAAAGATTGGTGGAAGATTTCTGTTCTAGAAAGCTTGATGGACACATCCAGAAAGCTTGCTAGGCGACTTCTACTCCAGAAAGATTGATGGATGCATCTAGAGAGATTGGTGGGGGGCTTCTGTTCTAGAGAGATTGATGAGTCCATACAGAGAGATTGGTGGGAAGCTTCTTTTCCTGTCTCTGTTGTTCTGTCATTGATTAGGTGTGTCGGGCAGCATTTATTAAGCACCCATTACATTCCAGATATTGTGCTAAGCCCTGGGAATAAATAAAAAAGAAGATGAAGAAATAATCTTTGCCCTCCAGGAATTCACAAGCAAACAACTAGGGATAAATCAGCTATATACAGGAAAATTTTGAAAAACTCAAGAGAGAAAAGGCACTGGAAGAAAGAGGGATCTGGAAAGGCTTCCAATAGAAGGTAGGATTTTAGCTAGAATTTGAATGAAGCAAGGGAACCAGGAGGTGGAGATGGGGCAAGAGAGCATAGAGGAGCTCCTAGCTCTGGAGAGAAGGACTGCAGCCAAGAGATAAAGTGGCTTGTTCTAGGAACGGCCAAGCAGCCTGGATTGCAGACTGTGGGGGAGAAGGGGGAGGTGTTTCAGGCAGTGACTTCACCTCTCTGGTGCTCTCTTTCTCTTCCAGCATCTATATAAAGGAAGTCTCAGACTGGGTGACCTCCAGCGTCTCTTGCTCTAAATCTCTGATCCTGAGACTGTGTACATTCTGAGTCACGGTCTCTGAGTTGCAAGGAATCACAGGCCACCAAGGACTTGAACAAGAATCCTCTCGGTATCATATTTAATAAAGAAAAAGGCTCTGACAGAACATATGTAAATATATCAGAAGCCATCAAGTTCTATTTGCTTTCTAAGCCCCCAAAAAAGTATTCTGTAATACTGAAAATTTTAAGAATAGGGGGAGACTAGGGGAGAAAGGCAAGCATGATAAAAAAAACATTCCCAGCATCCTTCAGTCCAGGTGAATGTCTAGGCAGTCTAGGCAGGAAGTCAGTCTTAGGTCTGCTGATCATCTCATTACATGTAGATCCCATTTGTTTATACAAATGCCCGTTCCCAAAGGCTGCACTCTGATGATTCTCCCTTAAAGGGGAGGCTGCCAACCATCCTCAATCCTTTATCAACTCTGAATAATGTAGGCCCTGGTCTTCTCCCCAGGCAATGTGGGGCAATGGAAGGACATGGGATCTTGAGGTCAGAGGAAAACAAGCTCAAATCCATGCTCTCTCTCTCTTACTAGCTGTGTACACGTGGGCAAGTTACTTCTCCGTCCTCTGGGTCTCAGTTTCCCCATCTATTTTGGAGATAGCTAGATGACACAGTGGATAAAACATCGCACCTATAGTTGGAACGACCTCAGTTGAAATTCTGCCTCATATGCTTACTAGCTGAGTGACCCTGGGCAAGTCACCTAACATATCTGTCACCCTCAGTTTTCTCATCTGTTAAATAGGGGTAAAGAGGACCAAACTCAGGCTCACTGTGAGGATCAAATGAAATAATGTATATAAAGTGCTTAACGAATCCTACAGCATTATATGTATTTTAACTACCATTATTTAAAAAGTATTTATCAAAAACATATTGTATTAATTACATATATGTAACCTATATACATTTCTTACTGTCTCAGGGAGGAAGGAGGTGAAGGTGGGAGAGAAAAAATTCAGAATTCAAAATATTTTTTAAAAAAAACTTAAAATTTATCTTCACATGTAACTGCAAAAAATAAAATGCTATTAAAAAAATCTTACTGTACGTTAAGCATCAAGTCCTAGGGATACAAAGAGAAAAAAGAAAGTGCCTGTCTTCATGGGGCTTACATTCGAAATAGTAAATGAGCTACACTAGATGACCCCTGAGAGTCTATGCTCCTACCAGCCTTTCCCCCTTCCCTTTGTGATGATCTGCAAAGCTAAGGCCATCCTGACCACGCTTCCTGAGGAGAACAGGACAATCTGCTTCTAATCTTGCCTCTAACCCAATTTCAGGCACCACTTTCCCCCAGAATTCTCTGCTCTCTCTGTGCTCTCATTTTGCGTGGCTTCATTGATTACTCTGCAGCTGGGGGAGGGGGTGGTGCAGTGTGTTTGCTCTCTTCATCATCCTGGATCAGACTGCAAAGATTTTCCTAGCATTTTTAAAAGATCAAGGCAATAAACTCACTAGTGTGGACCAGGCAGGGGGGTGCCCCAGAATGAAAAATGGAGTTATCAGTGGATATATGTGACAAAGATTTATCTTTTAGGGAATCCACATAAAGTTAGGTATTCAAAAGCAACTCCACCTTCCAACTGGGACCTTGAGAGAGAAAGCAGTTCCAAGGTAACGGAAGAGACTGAGCAGCAGTTTGCAATAAAGTGAGCAGAGTCAAGCACACCTTGGAGGGCTTAAAATGTGGCAAAGGAGGAAATTACTGACACAGAGGGTTCGGGTTCTTTGCTGCAGCAAAGGCCTTCGGGAAATGTTCAAGACCTCTGATCAATATGCTGACCAACTGTGATTCGATGGATAATGATGCAGTTACCTCCTTCCTGACCAAGAGCTGACTCAGAATGAAGAATTCCTTTGGAGGATGCGGACAATACAAGAATTTCTTTTGCTTCACTGAATATTAGTTGGGAGATTTCTTTTTATTTTTCTCTTTTTCAGTATATATGAGGGATTGGAGGAAGTGGGGGGGATAATTGTGTATTAATTTTTAAAAAAGTAAAATAGTCCCCCCTCACCAAAATGTTCATGATGACATTGATCATTTGACATTCAGTTAAGGCAGGCTGCCCTCCATATCATACCTGAAGTGCACTGCATCTCGGCCTCTGCCTTTTAGAATCCCTAGCTAATTGCAAGGTTCATTCCATTAATGCCTTCCTATAGGGAGACCAATTTGATCTCCAAGTTGTTAATGTTCTGTCCTTAAATTATTATGAATTATTAAATTAGGTTTATTCATTTATATATTTCCCCACATCAAACCCCAAGAATATAAGCTTCTTGAAGGCAGGGACTGATTTTTTTCCATATTTTTCATTTTGCCTTTGTATCTCCAAACAATATTTTGCATGTGCTTGTTAAATTTTAAATATATACATGGGTGGATGGACGGATAGAGAGATGAATAGATACATGCATACATACATATGTTCACGGATAGATGGATGGTAGGAAGCAAATTGAAATTCAGTAAGGCTCTCTAGCCACAAAACCTTTCCAATTCCCAGTCATGGGGCTCACCAGCAGCAGCATCTATGGATCTATGGCCCTGTCCCATATGGGGGAGAGATGTTTGGGGCACAGGTCCTCTCCAGGGACCCAGAAATCATACTATTCACACCACTCAGACAGCTGCTGTGTTATCAGGGCAGACCTCCTTAAGGAATCAAACTGTTTCACCTGGACAGAAGACAATTCTCAAAATGAAACTATTCATCTCTTCCAGGTTTGACAGTTTTTTCTTTTGGCTGAATAGGAATGATGTAGGCATATTTCCAGCATTCATCTCCCAGACTGATTTCTTTAGTGTTCTGAAACCACTATTTAAAAAACCCTGTCAATTTCAGCCTCTCCTTCACTACAGGCAGCTGCGAGAGTTATTATCTGTCCGTGGCCACCTGGTTTTCCAGAGGAACTGCCAGTCCCCAGAGGAGAAGCCCAGCAGAAGCAATCACAGATACACATCACTGTCTCCTCCAACATCCAAATCCCTCAGCAATGCCCCAGTCAGTCTGGTCCCTCTGCTTTCTAGGGGTGCATTTCTGTAACATGCCCAAGAAACTTCAGCTTCCTGTGATGAAGTGAAAGGGAACTTGTTTCAGATTTTTCTGTGTAGCCTCAGACAATCTCCCTGGGCCTTGGTTTCCTCATCTGTAAAATGAAGGCAATTGTTAACAGACTCAGCTCTTCTCAGCAATGCAGTGTTCAAAGACAACTCCAAAAGGCTTGTCATGGAAAATGCCATCCACATGCAGAGAAAGAACTACAGAGTCTGAATGCAGATCCAACCATACTATTTGCTCTCTCTCTCTCTCTTTGTCTCTGTCTCTGCCTCTATCTTTATCTTTCTGTCTCTCTGTTTCTCTGTCTGTCTCTACCTCGTCTCTGTCTCTCTCTGTCCCTGTCTCTCTCTCTGTTTTATTTCTTCTTTCTCGTGATTCATCCAAGTGGTTCTAATTCTTCTTTACAACATGACTAACATGAAAATATGTTTAATATAAATGCATATGTAGAGCCTAAATCATATTGCACGCTGTCTTGGGAAGGGGGAAGGGGAGGGAGTGAAGAAAATTTAAAACTCAAAAGCTTGTGGAATGAATATTGAAAACTAAAAATAAATAAATTCATTCATTAAAAAAAGTAGGCAATTGATTAGATGAGCATTATTTTAGAGTCAGGGGGATTTGGACTCAAATGCTGATTGTGCTGCTTGTTTTCCATATCACCTTGGTTGTCACTTTGACCTGGGACCTGTTTTCCTCATCCACCAAATATGGGGAGTTGGAAAAGGTAATCTTTGACATGCCAACAATCCTAAATGCAGTGATCTCCTTAATTTGATGTCCAGCATGCCATATACTAAACCTCATTGCTTTTCCTTACAGAATGGTGATGAGTCATTGGAGTCAGCTCTTGTTATTACAAGCATCATTTCCTTTTGGATTACATCCTGAATTTCATTGGTGTAAACTTATAAATTCCTCCATACTCTGGCCCCTTCCTACCTTCTTGTCTTTTTTGCATGTTGCATCTGCAACATACACACACACAACATACATGCACACACAGAAACATACACATATACATGAATACATACTCTATCATTCAGTGACACTGGTTTCCTTTCTGTTTATTGCACACAAAACTCCAGTTCCCAACTCCAGGAATTTCATTGACTGTCCTCCATTCCTGGAACTCTCTCCCTCCTCATCTCCACCGCCTGACTTGCTAGACTTCTTTCAAAACTCAGCTAAAGTCCTACCTGTTACAAGAAGACTTCTTTGATGCCCTCTAATGATAGGATGTCCTTATTGATTCTGTCCAAATTGTCCTGCATACATCTTGTCTGTACATACATATCTGCAATTTCTCCACATTGGACCATAACCTCCTTGAGAGAAGACACTATATTTTGCCTTTATTTGTAACATTTACACAGTTTTATGTGTGCTAGGCACCGGGCTATCACACATTTATTATTATTCCTTTTGATTGTTACCTCAGCCCTGGGAAGTAGGTGCTATTATTATTCCTATTTGACAGATGAGGAAACTGAGGCAAGCAGAGGCTAAGTGACTTGCCTAAGGCCACACAGCTAGGAAACACCTGAGACCTGATTTTAACTTGGGTCATCCTTACTGCAAGATAAATGCTGTCCAAGTCTAGTCAAGGAGAAAAAGGATTGGGAAAAGGTAATCCAATTTATCAATTAAGACATCATTGGGAACTTTGGAAGGAACATTTTTAGTTAAGAATATAAAGTGAGAGTCCTGACTAAAAAGACCTATGATGTAAATAAGAAGAGGGAATGTTAAAGGAACATGAAAACAGGATTGTCTTTTTCCCTAGGAGTTTAAGGGAGGGGAAAATTGAGGAAGCTAGCTTGGGGGTGGGGAGTGGCAATGTCAAGGGAGGAGTTTTAAGAATTGGAAGAGATGTCCATGTAGAGTCATTCAATGAGCTGGGTAATAGAAATTGAGGACTAGATAAGGGAAGGATAATTATAGGGACAATCTATTAGAGCAGAATGGAGGGAATGGAATCACGAATATATGCATAAGGGCTGAACTGGGTGAAGAGAAGGGTCACCTCTCATCTCAGACAAAAAAACAGCTGTTTCTATTTTGGCCAGAAATCCTGAGGGCCTTCCCCTCCCAGATTTATTTTTTTTAAGATGCGATTCTTTGCCTCATTTTTAAAATTAAACTTTAATCACTGAATAGGCACTGTCTCTGTCAAGCTGAGATTTGTTGATCAGTTTTCACATGAAGAAATTAAAGTTATCTATAGTCATATGAAAAAATGCTCTAAATCACTATTGATTAGAGAAATGCAAAGCAAAACAACTCTGAGGTATCACATCACACCCATAAGATTAGTTAACATGACAAAACAGGAAAATGATAAATGCCGGAGAAGATGTGGGAAAGTTGGAACACTAGTGGATTGTTGGTGGAGTTGTGAACTTATCCAAACATTCTGGACAACAATTTGGAATTATGTCCAAGGGCTATGAAAATATGCATGCCCTTTGACCCAATAATACCACTCTAGGACTATATCCCAAAGAGATCATAAAATTGAGAAAAGGATCCACATGTAAAAAAATATTTATAACAGCTCTTTTTGTGGTGGTCAAGAACTGGAATTTGAGGGGATGCCCATCAACTGGGGAATGAATGAACAAGTTGTACTATATGAATGTAATTGAATACTATTGTGCTATAAGAAATGATGAGCATATGGACTTCAGAAAAACCTGGAAAGATTTACATGAAATGATGCTGACTGAAGTGAGCAGAACCAGGAGAACTCTGTACACAGTAATAGCAACATTGTGTGATGACTAACTTTGATAGACACTTCTTAGCAATGCTAGGATCTAAGACAACTCCAAAAGGCTCACAATGAAAAATACTATCCATATCCAGAAAAAGAACTATGGAGTCTGAAAGAAGATTGAAGCATACCATTTGTACTCCCTCTTTTTTTTTGTTTCTTCTTTCTCATGTTTCCTCCCTTCTTTACAACATAACTAATGTGAAAATATATTTAATATGAATGTATATGTAGAGCCTATATCAGACTGTATGCTGTCTTGGGGTGGGGGAGGGGATGAAGGGGAAGAAAATTTGGAATTCAAAATCTTGTATAAGTGAATGTTAAAAACTAAAAATAAATAATTTTTTAAAAAGGAAAAAAATAACTGAGCCTGTTAAAAACCTTAGCTTGAAAAGGCCAAGGTCCCCTACTACATCCTGGGCCATTTCCTGTTGTCTTGATCTATATCTGGCCACTGGACCCAGATGGCTCTGGAGGAGGTTGGTGACATTGTCTAGCCCTCCCTCACTTAAATCCAATTCATTTTCCTGTCATGGCATCTCCTCCCTGATGTCATGGTCCTCTTCTTGAATGAAGGACAAACAGCAGCAAAGAAGGCAAGCAGGGTGAATGATGTCAAGAACTTTTTAGATCCAGACAAAGAAAGAACTCAAGGCCAATAGCCTCTATTTTCTCAGTAAAGTATGATAAGATCAGTTTGAATTAGCAAAGCAACGTGTCTGCCCAAACTGCTAATGTAATTAGCTAATGTGATTCTTTTAATGTAATGTAACTAATGTAAGTTTATTAATGTCAGGCTGCATTAATATAAATGTAATATTCAGAACAAGGAAGGAAGGTGATAGCCTTATAGTACTCTGGGCTGAGGCCTCACATCTAGTTTTGGGGTCTACATTTGAAAAGGGACATTCACAAACTGGAAATCACATGGTCATGTAGTATCTTTCTTTTCCTATTGGGATCCCTTTCCCAGTCCCTCTTAATCCTAGTGCCTTCCCTTTGTTTATTATTTCCAGTTTCTCCTGTAAATAACTGGTTTGTATATTGTCTTTCATGTGTCTCCTTCATTAGGTTGTGATCTCCTCAAAGGTAAGCATTGTCTTTTACCTTTCATTGTATTCCCAACACTTAGCATAGTGACTGACACATGGCAGGTGTTTATTGACTCTCTCTCTCTCTCTCCCTCCCTCTCTCTCTCTCTCTCCCTCCCTCTCTCTCCTCCCACCCTACCTCCCCCTGTCTCTCCATATGCATATTCATATATATGGAAACACACACTTACCCACATAAATCTGTATGTAGACACATGCAAATAAAGGGGGTATACCATCTAAGGATTGCCAAAGGTGGACATTCCCTTGCACATTTGCACATTTTCTATAGTTTTATAGAACTATTTTTTAGTTCTATACTTTTATAGAATTGTCTAGATACTGAATTTCAGTGACTTGTCTGGATCATACAGCCAATATGTGTTACAGATGGGGCCTGAACCCAGATCTTCTGACTCCAGGGTCAGACTATACCATGCTTCCCAGAACAGCAACAACACTGACCGCACTCCTTGAAAGCTAATGTCCCTCCAATGGATTACTGATTTGAATGTTTCAACTGCTGTTATCTTCACTTTATGTGTGAGGACCCAAGTCTCAGAGAAGTGACGCATCCATGAGTAAGTATCAGCAGCCCAAGTCAAGTTCAAGTCTTCCTGTTTCCACATCCTAGTTCTCATCCTGGAGAAGGCTTGGGGTGAGCCTCAGATCTGTCTGAAGGGTTATCAAATATCAGAGGAGGTAGATGTACTCTAAATAACTCCACAGGATAGAAATAGGCTTAATCCAAGGAAGCATGGCTAGTGGAATGAGTACTGGGTCTGGAATCAGAGGTCTTGGGTTCAAATCCTGACTCTGCTATTTTGTTGATGATGTGAAAGGGGGGAGTCTTCACCTCTTTGCACTTCAATTTGTATATCCTTAAACTGAAGAACATTGACTAACTAACATGAAAGATCCCATTTAGATTTAAATCAATGATACTACAAGAAGAGAGATTGTTTTCTGTAAGTATTAACTCTCTTATAATTAAGGTAGTACAATAATGGTGAACTGAGTTCTCTGTTGTGTGAAGTATTCAAATACAAGTTTTACGGCAAAATCTCAGGCCTGCTGGCCAGGGAACAAGGTGCTGAACTGAGAAGAGAAGAGGGATTGGACTCCGTGGGGCCTTTCTAAAAATCTGTAATCCCATTACCAGAAAGCTCCCAGTAGATCCAAATAGGTAGCCATCCATGTGAATGATGTCAGGGAGGGAAGGAAATACCCAGTTTAACTTGTTTCCATGTCTCTTGCTGTGAGCACTAATTATCTGCTGTTTATGTCACTGCCTGTGCATTTTAAGAGCTGCTCACTGATCCAGGCTGGCCTCCCACTTGATTATCCTGAGTACTCAGCAGGAGACATTAAATTGTATCTAGGCAGAGGGCATTATGTAAAATTCTGGGGGAAAAAATTATATGGGATAGGAGGGCTTTCAATGCAGCCAAATGCAAATGAAAGTCAAATAGAATGAAGAATTCCTTTTAATTGGAACAGGGAATTCAGAGATTTTTTCTGGTGGAGGAGGGGACCTCAGATCTGAAATAAAAACACCTTTGTCATGTTCTCATCACCCCTCCTGGAATCACTAGGGGGACCATGACTCCTTTTTTTACCAGGAGTTATCCAGACAGATGGAAACTCAGGTCTTTTCTAATCAAGCAAAAAAGCCAGGGTATTAGGTGACACAGAGTGCTGGATTTGCACTTTATAAGAGCTAAGTTCAAATCCTACCTCAAGCATTTCCTACCAATGTGACCTTATGCAACTCACTCAACCTTGATCAGCTTCAGGGTTTCCTGATTTATAAAACAGATACCTGCGGAGATACCAACATAATGCAAATTGACCTAAGAGGTGAAAACATTGGAAATTGAGGTGACTGGGAAAGGCCTTCTGAAGAAGGAACCAGTTGAGCCAAGTGTTGAAGGAAGCGGGGGATTCTAAGAGGCAGAGATGAGGAAGGAGAGCATTCCAGGTATGGGAGCCAGTCAAGTGAAGTGCCATGTGGGAAGATCAGGAAGTGGAGCAATAAGGGTTCAGAGATGTTATGACTTGCCTAAGGTCATATGGCTTATAAGTGAGTCTTCACACTTTGTCACCATGTTCCCTTTTACCCATTTTTCTAAGATGGGCCAACCAGCATAAGGCACATAGCCTCTGAAACTCTTAGCAAGGAGTAACATTTTTTTTCTATAGCACAGTACTCAGCCTCCATTGGAGTTAAGCTAACATCCTTGGCCTCATTATTGTCCTGCTCTGACCAGCTGAGTTTACAGCCCTACAGGCTCACAAGATGCTGGTTGTTTTGCACAAGATGCCCCAGGTCCTGAGCTCCTTGCCCTTGATGATCAGACATGACTTCTACAAACTGAATTGATGGAGGGACATGTGCTAGATGATATATCTCAATCCCCCTTCCTCATTCAGCCTCCTGCTCTTGAGAAGTACAGGTAGTGAGACAGATGGTCAGCCTGGAGGGATAGAAGCATAACAGACAAAAAAGGAGAAAAAGAATCAAAATATATTTAAAGAGGACAAAGTTAGAGTCTTGGCAAGGACCTCAAAGTGTTGGACCCTGGAAAACTTGATAAACCATGTATTATTACTAGCATTAAGCTGAGTGGACAAAAGGAAATAATTTTCCCTCAGAGAGAAAGCATTATTTCTACTATTAGAGGAAAATAAAATCTATCTTTGACTTTTTAAACATTCTCTTAATTCACCAAGCATTTACTAAGCACCTACTATGTGTCTGGCACTGTGTTAGACATTGGAGAAATAAGACAGCCTCTGGCTTCAAGGAACTTACATATTAAATATTCAGGGGGATTCATGATACAGGAAATTTTTGCTGAAGCGAGAGAAAATCCAGCAAGCAAAGATCCCTGCCTTGACTGAGAAGGGGCAGTGTGGTGTCATGGGGCAGAGCCATTCATCTCTTTTGAATCGCTCACCAGCTGTGTGACACTGACAAAGTTACTTCCCATCTCTGAGCCTCAGTTTCATTATCTGTAAATGGAAAGAATTGGGCTAGATGGCTGCTAAGTCTCCATCTGGGTCTAACTATGATTCTCTGAGTATGATCCATCCTGTGGGAATTCTTTCCTGCCCACCCTCCCCTGCCAAATTGTTAGTGTAGCTACTCCTAATTTCTGACTCTGAAGGAGAGTGAGGCTGATGATTTCGTGCATCTGTCTGACTTAAACACAATCCACACAAGGCAAGATATCACCTTCAGGATGACATTGGTCTTCTTCAAGAACCAAGAATGAACAACAACAATCTCCTCTAGTTATCAAGTCATTGTCTTATCTATTTAAATCTGGCTTCCTAACATGGAATGGAATCTCCTTGAAAGCAAGATCATTCCTTTTCATATTTCTATCCCTTTCATCTGGAGATGCATCACCAAACACTGGAATTGAAAGCAGTATCAGAGTTCCTCTTTTGGACCACATTATCTGTGTGACCCTGAACAAGTCACATGATTTCTAAGTGTCCTAGGCACCTCCCTAAGACTCTAAGTTAAGGAATGTATGAATCTACATGAGTCGAGTGAGTCTTCTCATTGGGTAACTTCCAGCACCCTTCAAACCACAGACCCCTTACAATATCCTTAACACTTTCCAAAGCATCTGTATTGTAAGTTTTTTTTTCATTATTGAATTCTTTATTAAATTTTTTTGAGTTACATCTTTTCTCCCCGTCTTTCCCCCGCCCACCACCCCAAAACAGCCATCCCAGTATTTCCCCCCTCCCCCAGTCTATTCTCTCCTATGTCACTTTTTGGTAG
>JAQQSU010008531.1:0-12928 GCA_028627135.1 Pseudochirops cupreus | reverse complement strand
GGGGAAGAACAGGAAGGCAAAAGGGAAAGAGTCAACCTTACTCTCATTGAAGTTGGCTTAGGGAAGGAATGACATAAGCTCTAAACTGGGTATCTTGCCACACAGGAGAGTAGAGGGGATGGGGATGAGAGGTGGGATGATGGAGGGGAGGGCAGGGTGGGGATGAGGGTTGACGGAAGTACACACTTCTGTAAAGGGACAGGGACAGGGACAGGGACAGGGTAGAGAATAGAACAAGGGGTGGTGGGATAGGAAAGAGGGACATATAACCAGTCTCTCACAATATGCTCACTGTGGAGAGGTTCTGCATAATTACACCTGTACAGCCTGTATTTAATTGCTTGTCCTCCCAATGGGGGTGGGTGACAAGGGAGGAAGAGAAAGAATTTAGAATTTAAAGTTCTATAATCAAATGTTAAAAATATATATGTATATATATATATATGTGTGTATATATATGTATATATATATACATACAATTATTATTATTATTATTATTACTATTAATTACATCCAACTGGGACTTAAGATACACAGCACTGTGGTAGGTAGATCCATCCTGCCCTACTGGAAAGTCAGAGGGGTGATGGTGGAGGACACAGGAGAGAATAGATTGGGGGAGGGGTTATACAATGGGATGGCTGTTTTGGGGTGGTCGGTAGGGGCAAGCTGGGTAGAAAATTTGTAACTCAAAATCTCACGGAAATGAATGATGTAAACTAAAATAAATAAAAGTTAACAATTAAAAAAATGAAAAAAGGAAAAGGACCAATATGTATGGAAATATTTGTTACAGATTTTTTTGTGCTGGCAAAGAATTAGAAATTGAAGGAATAACCATCAACTGGGGAATGTCTGAACAAGGTCTGGTGTATCATTGTGATGGAATTCTAGATTACTACAGGAAATGATGAACAGGATGGTTTCAGAAAAAACTTGGGAAAACTTATATGAAATGGTGGAAAGTGAAGTAAGTAGAACCAGGAGGGTGTAGTACACTGCACCAGTAATATTGTAATGATGATCAATTGTGACAGATTTAGGTACAAATCACAGGGCTTGTGATTAAAATGCTCCCCATCTTCAGGGAGGGAACTGATGAATTCTAAGTGTAGATTGAAGTACAATTTTTTTTCACTTAAATTTTCTTTTTTTTTTGGCAACGTGGCTAACATAAGAATATGCTCTACATTATTTCACATGCAGAACTGATATCATATTGCTTGTCTTCTCAATGAGTTTGTGAAGGGTCTAGAAGGAGGAAGAGAATTTGGAATTCTTAATTAAAAAAAGTTAAACATAAATAAATTATATATTAACAGATGATCTCTATAAAAATTATCCTTTTAAAAAAGCACTACACCCATCTTTTCAGGTAGAAAGAGAAAGGAGGAATATGAGACACTTTTATCTAATCACCCCCTTTTTCCTTAATTACACACCAGAATTTCAGTAGACCTCATTTTAAATTTCTGTCTTATTTATGTCATTTGTGATTTTGGGCAATCATTGAGTCTACATTTTCTCATCTGTATAATGAAGTTAGTAATATTTAATATTTATGTTGTTTGCCTCACAGAGTAATTTTGAGAAAAGCACTTTTTAAAATGGAAAGACTATATTAAATAGGGACACATGCAATAGCTGGAAGAAAGTCTCTCTGTATCCTCCTAAAAATTTTAAAACAAGGTGACATGATCGGTTTCTCTCACCCATTTCAGTTCCTAAATTTAGTGGCAAATGTCATTCCAAATGATGAATTATGTGGTAACCCCGCCTTACACTAGAGAAGGGAGAGGGGACTAGATGTCAATGCACAAGACTTATTGAAAAGTATATCCAGTAAAGTGGACATTTTTAGTGCCATTTAAGTTTTCTAATTAGAGGGAACAGATAATAATTTTTGACATTCTTCTGGAACCTTCACAGAGGTGAGATCATATCTAGCACAAGTTAGAGACGGCACTTTTACTATACAAAAAAGGAAATGCCAGGAACCCTTCATTAGTAAAATTTACCACTCCACTACATTGTTCTAGTCTGGACACAGCCTAGTGTCTTCTCTAAATATCTTGAAAAAGCCAAACATACTTTGTACTCCTACTGTCTGTTCTCTCATTTAACTCTTTCTTCAACCTGGTTTCCAAGCCAACACACATGAAACTGTTTTCTCTAAAGTTACCAGTGATTTTCTAATTGCCAAATCTAATAATCTTTTCTCAATCCCAATCCTTCTTGACTTATATGTAGACTGACATTGTCAATCACATTCTCATTCTGGCCATTCTATGTTCTCTAGCTTTTTATAACACAGATTTATCTTGGTTCTCCTCCAACCAATTTTAACTCTGTTTTCTCTGTTTTATTTGTGGCAAAGGGTCCTGGACCCCTTTTGACAATCTGGGGATGTCTAGGAATCCATTCTCAGATTAACTTTGAATGCTTAAAATAAAATACTTATGATTATTATTAAAATAGAAGCCAATTACATTGAAATAAATGTGTACTTTCCCATTGAAGGTCACAGATCCCCTTTAATCTATCCATAAACTTGCTCCGGGTCTGTGTACCTCAGATTAGGAACTTGTGTGTATATCATCTCTCTTAGTGTTCACCTTTCCCATAGTCTGAACTATCTGCTCTAGAAAGATGATCCTCAGACCTATATATTGAGCCTCAATTTCACTCTTAATGTTTAGTCCCACATCACCACCTTAGGTAATTTATACTCAACATGTCCAAATTAGGACTCATTATCTTTCCGTCCAAACTCTCCCTTTTCCTCACCTTTTCCAAAACTGTTGGGGACATCACTATTGTCCCATTAAGCCAGGCTTTGCAACCTTGGATTCAACCTCAACTTTTCCTTAGCATTCAACCTATGTATACAACTGTTATCAAATTTCACTCACATCTCCCCCATATGCCTCCATCTCTGTTCTGATATTGCCATCACCCTGATGTGGGCTTTCATTTGCTCACACTTGGATATTGCAGTAATTTTCAGGTTGGTCTTTCTACCTCCAGCCTCTCCCTACTCCAATCTCTCCTTCACTCAACTAGTAAAGTGATTTTCCAAAAGTACAGGTCACTCCATTTCCTTCATCCTCCTCCACTCAATCAATTCCAATGGCTCCCTAATGTCTCAAAGAACAAATATAAAATCCTCTCTTTGGCTTTTAAAGACTCTCATAACCCAGCTTCTTATTACTTTTAAGTCTCCTTACTCACATCCTGCACTTTCTCCAGTCCTGCTATATTATTGTATTTGTTTTTTTCCTTCAAACAACAAGCCTCCTGTATCCCAGTTCTGTGCTTGTTCCCCATTCATGGAATGTATCTTCCCTTTACATTATACCCTTTGGATCCCTCATTTTTTGGGGGAATAAACTCTCCTTTTGCTAATTCTGTTATTCTCAAATTACTCTTCTATCTTTACAAATTGGAAATCCTGACTTCTTCCAAAACACATTGCATTCCTGGTCATCCTCTTCAGATTTTTGTATACCTTTATCTTTGTTTCCCCATGTACTGGTATTAGAGTTGTTAACAAGGTAATTGCTCCTCACTACTACTTCTATACTATTTCCCTACCACATTCAGCAGCATCTACTCTTCTGAAATTATCACTATCCAAATGTTTCATCCTATCTAAATCCCGTTGACCATTACCTTCTAGTGCCTAAGGAATTCTTCCTCCTTTCTCAAGGAGCTTCATACCTCATGCAAATCTCACAATCTCATCTCTCATCCTTATAGTTGAGTATTAAAATTTATGTCTACTATCTTCTCAGATATGATAACTTTCTATTTTACGAACCCTGTCATCCCAATAAAATAACACATTAACATGGCCATACCTTTAATCTCATAATCACCCACAAATATCCCTCCTCCATTCTTCATTATATCCAGTCCAGCCTCTTTAATGAGTGTTGAAGACATTTCCAACTGGATGTGTTTTAGACTTCAGAAATTTCAGATGAAGTGGCTATCATCTTTCCACCCAAATATTCCCCTTTATTAGGTTTTCCCTATGTCTCTTAATGACACCACCTTCCTTCAAGTCATCATTTTGCCCCATAGGAGTCATTGCCAAATCTTTATTTTCCTTTATTCCTCTTTCTTATTTATTTAACCTCTACTGCATATCTCCCATTCATCCCTTGTTTTACTCACATAGCTATTATGCCAATTGGGCTCTCATCTCTCACTTTGAATACTGCATTACCTTACTTGGGCCTCATTGGTATATCTGCCTCAGATTTTTCCCCTTCCTGCCCCATTTTCTATGCAGCTATGAAAGTGAGATTTGTCCGGCAAATGTTGGACCATGTCCCTTTGCTGCTTAAGAAGTTACAGTGCCTCTGTCTTGCCTCTAAGACAAAATAACTGGCTTCTCTATTTGGCTTTTAAGGCCCTTCCCAAATGACTTCATTCACCTTTCTGTGTTGGTTGTATATTATTCTCATTTTATTCCCTAGATTCCAGAAAAACAGATGTACATGCTCTTACCTACGCATGATGTTGAAGGTGCCATCTTTTTGTCTTTGAATAGATTGTTTCCCATGCCTGTAATTCACTCCTTCCTCTCCTTTCATCTGTGTGGTGCATAGCTTCCTTCAGACTTCTCTCCAGGGCTGTCTCCTATAGGAGCCTTCTCTTTATCCTCACTTGCTAGTGCCCTGGCTTCAGAAATGACTTTAGATGTATTTTGTATTTAAATTTCTCCTCTTGTGTTGTTTCCCTTTAACTAGATACCATTTCTTTGAGGACAGGGACTATTTTGTATTTGTCCCTGAATCCCCAGCCTTTAATACAGTGCTTGTGAAATAGGAGGTATCTAAGGAAATGTTTGTTGAATGAATGAAGGATACCTTTTTATGACCAGTGGGCTGAATTGTTATTGTTTGAGAGAGAGTTATGTATGCTGGTGTACATAGTACTACTAAAGAGGTAAAATTATGGCTATTGCTTTTTTCTATGTGTAAGGTAAATATGACTGATGGAAGCCCATATAGAAATAATATATTCTACTTCTCATTTTTTAAGATAATGAATTGTGCTTATTTTTGTTGATAGGGGAAAAAATAAGTCTATAACCAGAGATACAAAAAAGGAGTGACATTATATAATTTTGTCCTTTGTTTTGCAGGAGTGGGTATGGGATACTCATTTTTCTCTGTGAAAGCCTGTATATCTCAGAGTATATGCAGCTAAATGCACGTCTCCCCACAGAAAAGCACTTATATACTGAAGGTACCCAGGTTATCTAGCTCCTTGTCATTATAATATTTATGTCACCTCTCTAGTAGGGTCAAATGAGCTGTTTTAGAAAGAGAGGTTTTTAACCAATTTATATTCCTTTGTTATTTCACCCAAACCACCCTGTCATACAAGGGTTGGTGCGTTTTAAATTTGGGAGCAGGGTAGTCCAAAAGAGTCACCATTAACTGCAGAATTGCAGGAAGTACACATTTGGAGAGCAGAGGTGATATGTTTGGATACAGTAGAACTAGTAAGAGAAAGGAGCTTCAAAGAAGAGAAGCAAGCATTTAATTCCATATTGCTAAAGCTCACTCATTTGCCTCAATCTAGGGGGTGAAATTCAAAGCTTTTATCATTTAAAGGAAAAGTGCACCATTTAGTAGAAAAACAACACTGAAACACTCATAACATTTGTCTAAATCTTGGATTTTTATAGAGTCCCATACTTCCCATCCTTAGAAATCCGAAATGAAAATTTATGACATGGAAAACCATTCCCATACTTACTTTTCTGGCAGTCCTCTAATTTCATTGGATAGAGTAGCCCCAAAGGTTCTTGGTATAACTCAATGATGAGCAATAGTGAGTGCGTAGAGGCAGCAAGGTTTAATCAAAGGATTAGTAGATTTGAAATCTTTGAGACCCAGCTATGCTCCTTATGATGTGTTATTTTGAGTAAATTGCCTTTCTTTTATGACAGTCAGTTTCCTTATTTGTAAATGAATGGTTTGGATGAGATGGTCTCTCAACTCTTTTCTGGTTTTAATGCCCAAATCTTAACTATACACACATTTCTGTTCACACTTTGTTTCTACAACCAAGAATCCTGCATGCACTGGCTGGTCTGTGACTATTTCCCACTTCCTAGCCATATATCTCTATAATCTTTGTACCTGCAACAAAGGTGGATCTAGTGTAAAAACAAAAATGTAGTATTTGAATCTATTTCTTTTTATTGTATAGTTGAAATTCTGGTCTGTCTGGGTAATAAAATGGATTTCCTTATAAATTTCCCATGAATGACAACAAATAACATCTGTTTTATCTGCTTAATCTGCTCTAGGTACTTTAGGATGACCTGAGTATACAAGGAAAACCATCCTTAGGGACTCAGGTTTAAGAAGCACTAATGAATCTCCTATGTAATCAATTTTGGCTCGTGCCCAGAGAGATCAGAGAATGACATAATAGCATCAGATACACTGCTTAACAATGAAAAAGCCTTTGATCCTATCACCCTTGTGTATGGTATCAGAGTGGTTCTTAGTCCAAAGGCAGGGGAGAAGATATTGGGTATTCCCAGGGGCAGGACAGATTTCAAAGGAGTCCCAATCACTCTGTGTCCCATGGGATTCTGAGAGATTTCATTATCTTATGTTGCAGACAACCTTTCTAGCTGACACCATGATGCAATATGAATACTCTAATGGTTCTCTAACTTACTGATGGCGGCAGTGCCTTCATACATGATGCTTCCACGCCCTCTCATTCCGTTGATCCGCTACTGTATTTCTCAGCCAGTACCAAGTAGTTTTGATGACTGCTGCTTTATAATACAGGTTAAAATCTGGTATGGCTAAACCACTTTCCCTAGCATTTCTTTTCATTAATTCCCTTCAAATTCTGGACCTTTTGTTCTTCCAAAAGAATTTTATTACTATTTTTTTTCTAGCTATATAAAGCAATTTTTTTGGTAGATTGATTGGTATGGCATTAAATATGTAATTTAATATAGGTAAAACTGTCATTTTTATTATATTAGCTCCACCCTGTCATGAGCAACTGATGCTTTTCCAATTAGTTCGATATGACTTTATTTGTGTGAAAAGTGTTTTGTAATTGTTTTCATATAGATCCTGGGTTTGTGTAGGAAGGTAGATTCCCAAATATTTTATAATGTCTACATTAACTTTAAAGGGAGTTTCTTTTTCTATCTCTTGCTGTTGGATTTCTTTAGAAATATGTAGGAATGCCAAGGATTTATGTGGGCTTATTTCATATCCTGCAACTTAGCCATATTCATTTATTAACTTAAGTAGTTTTTCACTTGATTCTCTAGGAATCTCTAAGTATATCATCATATCCTCTGCAAAGAGTGATATAGCTTAGTCTTTTATTTGACTAATTTGATTCCTTCAACTTCTTTTTCTTTTCTTTTTGCTGCTGCTAACATTTCCAGTACCAAATTGAATAAGAGGGGTGACAGTGGACATCCTTGTTTCACCCCTGATGTTACTGGATATGCTTCTAGATTATCAGTATTATATATAATACTTACTGATGGTTTTAGATAGATGCTACTTATTATTTTAAGGAATACTCCATTTATTCCCATATTTCTAGTGTTTTTAATTAGGAATGGGTGTTGTAATTTGTTAAAAGCCTTTTCTGCATCTATTGAGATAATCATATGGTTTCTGCTAGTTTTGTTGTTGATGTGATCAATTATACTGATAGTTTTACTAGTATTGAACCATACTGGCATTCCTGGAATAAATCCTACCTGATCAAAGTATATTATTCTTATGATAAGTTGCTGTAGTCTTTTTGCTTATACTTTATTTAAAATTTTTGCATCTATATTCATTAGAGAAATAGGTCTATAATTTTCTTTCTTTGTTTTGTCTCTTCCAGATTTAGGAATCGGTACCAACCACATTTGTGTCAGAAAAAGAATTTGATAGGACTCCTCCAATTTTCCCAAATAGTTTGTGAAGTTTTGGATTCAATTGTTCTTTAAATGTTTGATAGAATTCACTAGTAAATCCATCTGGTCCTGGAGATTTTTTCCTAAGGAGTCCATCGACGGGTTGCTCAATTTCTTTTTCTGAGATGGGGTTATTTAAATAATTTACTTCCTTTTCAGTTTATCTGGGAAAGGTATATTTTTGTAAATATTCATCCATTTCACTAAGATTTTCAAATTTATGTGCATACAATAGGGCAAAATAATTCCTAATTATTGTTTTAATTTCCTCTTCATTGGAGGTAGATTCACCCTTTTAATTATTGAAACTTGTAATTTGGTTTTCTTCTTCCTTTTTTTTTTATCACATTGACTAAAAGTCTATCAGTTTTATTGGTTTGTTCATAGAAACAACTCAGTTTCATTAATTCAATAATTTTCTTAATTTCAATTTCATTAACCTCTCCTTTTGTTTTCAGTATTTCTAATTTAATATTTAATTGGCAGTTTTCGATTTGTTCTTTTTCTAGCTTTTTTCAGTTGCATGCCCAATTTATTGACCTCAATTTTCTCTATTTTATTCACGTATGCAATCAGAGATATAAAACTTCCCCAAAGAACTGCTTTTGCTGTATTCCACAAGTTTTGACATGTTGTCCCATTATTGTTTTTTTTCTTGAATGAAGTTACTGTTTTTTTGTATAATTTCTTGTTTGACCCAGTCGTTCTTTATGATTAAATTATTTAATTTCCAATTAGTTTTTAGTATATCTTTCCATGGCCATTTTTGCATATAATTTTTATGGCATTGTGATCTGAGAAGGATGCATTTAGTATTTCTACCTTTCTGCACTGAATTGTGAGGTTTTTATGCCCTAGTACATGGTCAATTTTTGTGTATGTGCCGCGTACTGCTGAGAAGAAGTTATATTGTTTTTTATTCCCATTCATTTTTCTCCAGAGGTGTATCATATCTACCCTCTCTAAAATTCTATTTGTCTGCCTAACTTCTTTCTTGTTTATTTTGAGGTTAGATTTATCAGGTTCAGAGAGGGGAAGACTGCAGTCCCCCACTTGTATAGTTTTGCTATCTATTTCTTCCTCTAATTCCCTTAATGTCTCCTCTTGGAGTGTGGATGTTATGCAGCTTGTTGCATATATGTTAAGTAATGATATTGTTTCCTTCTAGATGGTGCCTTTTAGCAGGATATAGTTTCCTCTTTTATCTCTTTTAATTAGATCTATTTTTGCTTTTGCTGTATCTGAGATAAGGATTGCTACCTCTGCATTTTTTAAATTTTAGCTGAAGTATAGTATATTCTGCTCCAGCATATTTTTACCCCGTGCATATCCCCTCTTTTCAAATGTGTTTCTTGAAGACAGCATATTGCAGGATTGTGGTTTTTAATCCATAATTCTATTCACTTCCATTTCATGGGAGAGTTCCTTCCATTTACATTCACAGTAATGATTACTTTTCCTCCATTCTATTCCCTCCTCTTTTTATGTTTTTATTTCTTGCTTCTTCCTTCCCCTCCTTAAGAGTTTTCTTTTTGGCCACCACCTCCCTCAGTATTCCCTCCCTTTATCTACCCTTCCCCCTTACTACTATTTTCCTCCCATCTAACCACACCCTCTTTTTCTCCCCTTACCCTTCCTATTGCCTGTGGGGCACAATAGATTTTTATACTTAATGAAGTACATTATTCCCTCCTTGAACCCAAACTGATGGCAGTAAATTTCATATAGTGCTCCTCTCCCTCCCTACTTTCCCTTTACTGTAAGAGTTTTTGTGTCTTTTCACATTAGAATCATAAATTTAACTGATCATGTTAATCCCTCCTTGAACAAGAACCAATGAGAGTTAAGTCCATATGATGTTCATCTCCCTCCCTTCTTTCCCTCTAGTATAGTATGTTTTTATACCTCTATCTGTGGCATAATTTGCTGTTTTGTCCCTCCTCCTTTCCTTTTCTCCCATTACAACCCCTCTGTACCCCTTAATAAGGTTTTTTTTTATCAGATTAGTTCATTTATACCCACACCCTCTATCTATGCATATCCTTTTTAAATTTGGCAATAATTATATAAATTTCAATATTGACAGGTATCAGCTTCCCATATAGGGATGTAAACAGTTTGCTCTTATTGAATCACAAGTTGTGTGTGTGTGTGTGTGTGTGTGTGTGTGTGTATGTGTGTGCATTTTCCTTGTTTACCTTTTTATGTCTCTCTTGAGTCTTGTAATTGGAGATAAAATTTTCCATTGAACTCTGGCTTTTTCATCAGGAATGTCTGGAAGTCTCTTATTTCACTGAATGACAATCTCTTTGCCTGAAAGATTATGCTCAGTTTTGCTGGGTAGTTGTTCTTTGGTTGCAGTCCAAGCTCTTTTGCCTTATGAAATATCCTATTGCAATCCCTCTGATTTTTTAGGGTAGAAGCTGCTAGGTCCTGTGTTATCCTGACTGTAGTTCCACAATATTTGAATTGTTTCTTTCTGGCTGTTTGCAGTACTTTTTCCTTGATCTATACTTTTGGAATTAGGCTACTATGTTTCTTGCAGTTTTCAATTTGGGTTCTCTTTGAGGAGGAGTGCAGGGATTTTGATAACTATTTTACCTTCTCATTCTAGGACCTCAGGACAGTTTTCTTTGACAATCTCTTGGAGGAAGTTGTCCCGGTTGTTTTTTTTTTCATCATGGCTTTCAGGTAGACCAATAATTTTTAGGTAATCTCTCCTGGATCTGTTCTCCAGGTCAGTTGTTTTTCCAATGAGATATTTTACACTTTCTTCTAATTTTTCAATCTTTATGTTTTGTTTGGCTGATTCTTGATGCATCATAGAGTCATTAGCTTTAATTTAAGTGATTTTAATTTTTAGTGAATTATTTTCCCTGGTTAGTTTTTGAAGCTGCTTTTCCATATGTTCAGATTTCATTTTTATGGAGGCATTTTTTCCAGTTGGATTTTGAACCTCCCATCCCAGTTCACAAATTTTAATTTTTATGGATTTCTTTTCTTCAGTGAGATTTTTTTTTCCATTTTGGCTAATGTAATTTTAAAAGAATTGGTTGATTTATCTTTTAATTCTCTAATTTGCCTTTTAAAATCTTTCTTGAACTCTTCCAAGAATGCTTTTTGGGTTTGAGAGCAGTACATATTTTCTTCTGCGGTCTCAGATGTGGATATAGAGTTGATGGTGTCTCCTGAAAGTGATTCTGCTCATTCACAACAATAGGATTCAATCATCTTTTGTTGCTTCTGGCCCATTGTGATTGACTATTTCCTAGCTTTTAAAGTGGATTTCTGCTTCAGGTGTAATGAGGGTTCTGACCCATGCTTCTTAACCTTGGAGTTAGGGGCATGGTGGTTTACTATGTGTGCTATAGCCTCTGGGTGTCTAGACTGAGGCCAAAGCCAGGGCTCTAAGTGTTTCCCCCAGGTTACCATGAGGCTCACAGAGTAAGGTGTAGGGGATGGGTGGCCACTTCAGGGTTCTGGCCTTGTGTGCCTGGGATACAGCATGGGCAAGCTCAGAAGGTGGTGCCTGCCACACTGCTGTCTGTAGATTTCCTTGATTGTGCTAAGGTACACCTGAGCTTCTGTTGTTACAGCTTTCTGGCTCCACAATTTTGTCAGCTGAGATGGGCCTTGTTGCAACACCTCCAGCCCTTCACTTCAGGACCTGCACAATCTCAGTCACACACTTCCTCTAGGACTCCCAAGCCTGCTGCTACTTCCATTATTTTAGGATTTTTACACTGGGGCAATAATCTCTGAGTTTTCAGAGTCATGGAGGGGAATTAGAGCAGCTAAGGTTTACTCCACCATCTTGGCTGCTGGAAGTTCAGGTAGGTGGTTTTTAAATATCTAGCCTGTGGGCTAATAGCCCCAGGAGAAGCTGCTGTCACTGCTACCAACCCTGTGTTTTCTCTTACATAGCTCCAACCAATCTTCCATCTTGTGTTGAATCATCTGCTAGTCACCCTTGCAGTAGGTGAATCTGCTGGCCAGGGCTCACTGTCATTCCTCTGTTTTCTGCTCTCAGGTTTGTGCTGGTATAGTTTGTGTGTGCTTCATGCTCTCCCTGCCTAGTCCTATGTGGGCACTTTCCACAACTGGGAATCTGCCACGATCTGCCTCCCAATGGATTCTGTCACTCTAAAAACCATTCAGATTCTCTTTTTAGAGGTTACTGATGGAATTCACCAAGGAGTTCAGATAACTTCCTGTTTATGTTCCCTCTATGATTATTCTTTACAACTTTCTATGGGAAAGATTGCAATCCTTCCATGCCCTCTCATCTTTGGTGATCTCTCTCAAAACTATCATGAAAGATTTACCAAAATGAATTGGAGGTGATTTTCTAGATCTTTCAACATTTCGTTTTTCCAGTACAATATTTGGACTGTCCATCTTTTACCTCCAACTTTTGCTCTATGACACTCTGACTACATTGCCAAACATACATTTCTTGTGAGATCTTTACATTACTTTTTAAAATTTAACTTTCTAGTGATACCTTTTAAAGGCATCATAATAATTTCCTATAGGATCCTACAATGTAACAGAGAAAAAGTAATTCAAAATAGGACCTTCAAAATGATTATATCTGACATTACATTCCCATAATTCCAAGTAGAGTCTTGGATTAAGAAAAGAAAAACCCAACTCCTGACCACAAGGACTTAAAAGGATACTTTTAAGAGATGAGGCAAGAGATGCCAAATGAAATATCTTTGAAGGAATTGATGACAAGGAGAATTGCTACCTTAGAAAATAAATGCATCAGCTCTCTTTGTGGTTGCAATAAACTGGAAGTGTAGGGGATGCCCATCAATTGGGGAATGGCTGAACAAGCTATGGTATATGAATGTAATGGAATACTATTGTGATATAAGAAATGGGAAGGAGATGGACTTCATGATTACCAGGAGAGGTTTATACAAACTGATGCTAACTGAGAAGAGC
>JAQQSU010008530.1:0-12928 GCA_028627135.1 Pseudochirops cupreus | reverse complement strand
CAAGCAATCACAACTACATATAACACATATCACCTTATATGGATTAGCCACTCACTATTACAATCTCAAACCATCACCTTATATGGATTATTTAGCACATTACAAGCAGGCTCTGAGCAACACCCATCCCCCCGCCTCCTACAAACTAATAAACATTTATAAAGTATCTGCTATAGACCAGGTACCATGCTAAGTTCTTAGTTCAAGGCATACAAAGTGGCCTGATAAAATTAAGAGGATCCAAAAATGGATGGACCAGATTGGGAAATAAATAACAGATCATTTTGGCTAAAATTTGGTGTAGATGAAGTAAAATAGTGTGACTCAAGCCTCCAGAGACAGTTTGGAAACAGAATAGAGATAACTTCTACCTATGGAGTTTTATTTTTATCACATGGGCAATAAGAAGCCATTGAAGGATTTTGATCAAGGTACAGAAGTGATCAGATTAATGCCTTTGGCAAGTGGCAACTGCAAAAAGGATCTGTTGAAGATGGGAGGGCTGAAATCGAGGAGAATAGTTAAAAAACTACTACAAAATTCCAGATGAAAAGTATTAAGGACCTGAACTATGATCATGACAATGTGAGTAGAATTCAAGAGACAAATAGAGGCAAAAATCTTTTGACTAGATGTGTAAAGGGAAAAGAAGGGTCAGAGATAACTCTAATGTATTAAAAATCTCTATCACTGCAAAATTAACAATAAAGATGATTTTAAAAAATAAGCATAGTATCAACATCCAAATTTGATTCAAATTTACATAATTCAACAAACATTTATTATCCCAGAATTTCACAGTTGGAAAAGACCTCATTTGTCACCTATCACAATGCTATCCAACAAGTGTGCTTCAGTAACCAGGATTCTATTACTTTCTCAAGGTATCCCATTGCATTGTGGAAAAGATCTAATTGTTAACAAAGTTTTCATTTACAGATATTTGAATTTTTCTTCTTTACAACTTTTACTCATTGCTCCTAGTCATGCCCTCTGGGGCCATATAGAACAAGGCTTTTGTCTTCTACCTGTCACTTCTTTAAATACTTCACAAAATACACTTGAATAGTGATGTCAGATCACCTCTAAGTCTTTTGTTCTCCAGATCAATGATCTCAAGTCCCTTCAACCCATTCTTGTGGAATCTTGTCTTTATATCAAGGTCTTTCAACATACTAGCTGCTCTTCTTGGGATACCTTCGAGGTTACTGAAGTTTTTCCTAAATTGTGGTTACCAGAATTAAATACAAAGTTCCAGATGTGGTCCAACCATGGAAGAGAACAAAAGAACTTTCACATCTTTTTTCCTAAATACTATGCATCTATTTTTCAGAAGAAAAAGAATACTGTCTAATCATGCTTCATCAACTTGCAAAGTTAATTTTTTAATGTTATTGTAATCTCTTTCAGATTTCATTTTATCAGACTCAGAATGATGTTCTAAACCTGCCAAAATGTTTTACATTCCAAATTAATTCCAAATCACATCCAAAGTATTAGGCATTCTTTGCATCGTTGTTTCATCTACAAATATATAAGAATGTCACATATGCCATTATCCAGATCATTAATGACAATATTAACCAACACTGGAATAGACATAAATCTCTTGAACACTTCACTGAAGTTCTCATTCTAAGTCTTTATGAAACAATGGATAGCATCAGATGTCTAGCCATCCAACCACTTTTCAGTTCAGCAAATTGTACTATTGCCAAAATAGTTTCCCAATCAATTGAAGAATGATTAGTCAAATTGTCATACATAAATAGAACAGAACATGGCTGCACCATAAAAACAACAAATATGAAGAATCCAGAGTAGCATGGGAAGATATATGAATTGATGAATGAATGAATGAATAGATGAATGAAGATTTATTAAGCTCTTGCTATGTCAAAGCACTGCACTATGTGCTGGGAATAAAAATAGAAAAATAGTGGGGCAGCTAGGTCATGCAGTGAATAAAGCACTGGCCCTGGAGTCAGGAGGACCTGATTTCAAATCTGACCTCAGTTCAAATCCAAACTCAGACACTTAACACTTACTGGCCATGTGACCTTGGGCAAGTCACTTAACCCCAATTGTCCTGCCCTCCTCCCTCCAAAAAAGAAAAAAAAAAGAAAAATACAGTCCTTGCTCTTGTGGAGCTCGTGTTCTAATAAGAAAGGCAACACATATGGAAGGTTTCAGCTTCAAGTGAGATGGAAAGGTCCCATAGACCTTAGAGTGCAGCAGCTTAACAGATGGTAAGGCCTCTCCTTTAGTGCCATTTAAACTGATAAAATAATATCAGTTTCTTATGTTAAACTATTGAAAAGTATCAAGGACTTTGGTGACAAAAGCCTTCTTTTCTATGTCTTCAATAGATGTAACTGCAGCACTTGTGGGAGTGGTTGCCAGGCTATATCTCCACTGAGGCAGAGTCAAGTAAGCAAAAGTAGGAAAATGACATATATAATAACAACAATGTGAACAGAAAAGAAATGCAACCACAACAAAATAAAATTGATTAATTACGTTAACCAAGCTTGGCCTGGGAGAAGATTTGAGAAAATGAATCTCCCTCTCTCCATTGCAGAAACTGGGAAATATGGATAAGTACTATACTGTCAGATATGGTCAAATATGGTTTGCTTTCATGAACTGGGTTTAATTGTTTATTTATTTGTTTTAAACCTTATTACAAATAAGGGAGAGAAACATTCAGAAATAGAAATGGAGATGTGCTTGGCATATACATGTTTGTAAAGGATTCTTTTTTGTCTTCACAATGAATGAAGAAGAGGATGGGAAAAGATGAGAATTTGGAACTTTAAATAAAATTTAATTTAAAAAATAAAGGGAAGATGAAGGAAAAATAAGGAGTGAATTGGGAACAAAAGTCACTAAAATTTAGATTATTTTTTAATTGTACTATTATCTAACCCACATATCAATACTGAATATTTTGCTAAAATCCATGTAAACTTTATCTGTAGAATTCTCCAGATATACCAGCTTAGTAGCCCTTTCAATTAAAAAAAAAAAAGGAAAGATTTGTAATGTCACTTGTGCTATACTTAATAATGCACATTGGTTCTTTTTTTTTTTTATCACTGATTCCTTTCCTAGCTATTCACCAACCATGTTTTTAAAAATATGTTCTAAATTTTTGCCAGCAATTGAAGTCAAGCTCTCTGGCCTATGATTTTGAGATTCCATTTTCTTCCCCTTTTTGAAAAATGCCTTTCTCTAGTACTACAATACCTCTCCTGTTCTCCATTATCCCTCCATCTTGTGAGTGATAAAATTATCATTACAGCTACTCAATAAATTATTTACTGCTCTGCTTTTGCAAAGAGAACTCCAGAAGATTTCCAGATAATAGAAGACATTATACAAGGTATTAAATCAATTGAATATCACAGATCATACCAATGCTAAGTTGCTACAAATGCTAAGTTTCTAGACAAAGTGGCCAAGTTCATTTAATTGCTTTGAATTCTACCCCACAAAAGAGGAAAAAAAAAAGAGGCAATTAAATAAAATCCTTAAGGCTGCTATATTTATCTTGGTGGCTGCAATATAAAGATTAGTCAAAATCCAATTTCATTTCATTATATGGATACTTTCAGTGGGAAATAATAAAAGGCTTTAGGGTTTGCAAAGCACTTTGCAAATACTATTTTGAGTCCCACAACAACACTTTGAAGAAGGTGTTCATTTTTTCTTTTGAAGAGGATGAATGACATCGTAGGAAGATGTCTTGACTTGTCTGTGAACTGGATTTAAGTAAGGCAGAGTTGCACAGTTATCAGCCTTGTTCTCTCTTCCAGAGTCATCAAAGTCCAGTGGGAAGACAAAACAAAGTTAGGACAACTGGTGATGGCCTGGGATGCAATGGATGATCTTGATGTCTTCAACGTCTGATTGAGTTCTAAATTCTCCATAGCACCTGACTTCAGGACAGTTGGAACAAATTGCTCTCATCTACCCAATCTACTGGGGGAAGTCTTCAAATGCTGGAGGTAGACATATCCGTAACTCAGGGTTGGGGAACCTTTTCATGTTGGAAGGCCCCATTAATATTTAGCTATACTCAAATAAGGCCACATACAAAGGACAAAGGAGGAGTCAATATCATTTTTTCCATTCCCAAATCTGTTGCTCTTAATACTTACATTTAGTCTAACAAGTTAGAGACATTCCTGAGCCTGCATAAATAGAAATTAACCTTAGGAGACAATTCCATTAGCTTGCAGAAAATTTAAAAGATTCTTAGGATTGGACATCTTTTTTCCCCCCAAACCAGTCAAATTGTACTGTCAGCCATTATTTCTCAGTATCACAGAATTTTTAAAAAGTTAGAGTAAGAATGGGCCTTGGAGATCGTGTAATATAATATACTTGTTTCACCAATGAAGAAAGTGAGACTCAAGAAATGTGTTGGCCTGCCCAAGATCACATAGTTGGTAAATGGCAGAGTGAGTCTTCAAGCTCAGATCTCCCGATCTGCAATCAATACATCACTGATTTTCTCCCCTGTCTCTTCATAATACTCCTAAAACTAGCCTCAGTGAATTATACAATTTTACTCTGAGCCTAAAGTACAGCAGGGTGACTTTTCAGGAAACCAAAATTTAGAGCATGCCAACAACACTCATACTCTTTCAGCTACATAGAAACAATTTAGTTTTAGCACCTAGGCTACAACGGTAATTAGCTAAAAATAGCTTTCTACTAGACAATCTTTCCTCCCTCGAGCAGTCATAACTAAAGTGAATTCTGTTCTGGTCCCTTTCCACCCCAACTGATCCCTCCCACACAGACTCTTAGTACTGACAACAAACATTTCCGTAGCTCGCTATAGCATGAGAACTCCTTGGAAAATCTACATTCAAAATTTCTGAGATGTGCTTCTTTTTCAGTGGCATTCTCCTCATGTCCCAGGGTCTTGTTCCACCCACTACCAGTGCCCCGGCTCAATTTATCCTTTTTAATCTATTTTAAAGCACATTGTATGCTCCTTGCTGGGGAGGGGGGTGATGTTTGCAAAACTTGCCCAAGTTTCCAAAATTACCAGTTACAGCTCCAGCTGTTACTTCAAAAGAAATAAGACTAATTCTGCAACCTGCACATAAATATTGACAAGTGACAGATCTGGAGCTTACTATAACATGTAAATTCCTTTGAAAATCTAACAAAAAGGAGAATTCATTAAATTTATTTTACTGAATTGTCTTTATTTTACTTTTCAGGGTCCAATTTGAGTGCCAGGGGAGGGCAAAAGTATTTGCAAAGGTATTTGGGGAACTAACAAAGAACTAGAAAGATGCAATCCTTTTTCTTGAGGATTCTATAATGAAAAAGGAAACCAATGCACAGATTTTTTAAATCACATTGCTATATTAATAATCGCAAACATTTGCAAAATATTTAGCAAAAACTATGAAGAATAGGCAAAGCATCATAGCTACTCAAAGTCCAAAGTCCTATAGGTACTTTTCAAGGGATACAGTCCTTTTGAATGATTATGATTTGGTTGTTATGAATTATCATTTGATACTTCAGACCCTTTGCTCATGACCTTTAGTTTTTTCTTCATCTAAGCCTTTTTCTCCCCTTATTTTATTTTGTTGCATACTGACAAACAGACTTTTTCATTATAAATGAAATCATAAGGTATAAATATTTTGTCCTTCATTTTCAAAGAGGACTTATGATATCATAGGGTGATATCTTGCCTTGCATGTGAATTGGATTTAAGTGAGGCAGAGTTACACAAAGTCATCAGCCTCACTTTCTCTTCCAGAGTCATCAAAGTCCAGCAGCAAGATAAAAGTCAAGATAACTGGTGATGGCCCAGGATAGAGAAGATGATCTTGGTGTCTTTAATGTATGAGCAAGCTCTACATGCTGCACAGAACCTCCTTCAGCTACTTCCATGGCATTTGGAACAGAGTGTTCTCCTCTGTCCATTCTACCAAGGGAAGTCTTTACATGCTTCCTAACTCACCGATGGTTTTCAGTCCTTTTGGTTACCATAAACCTGGTTTAGCCCATCTGCTAAGAGAGTTTATTTACATGCTACAGCTTTTTGGAACCACAGGTAAGAGTTGAGTGCTAGGTGGACACCAAAGGTGAATGAGAAGCCCTGACACCAGAAGTGCTAGTCTTTTTTGAACACCCATACTCCCCAGAAGATATAAATACATTACTGCTAAATTGAAAAATGGTTCACAGGTTATCTTCAAAGAGTCATATAAAGAGTCAAATCAGTTGTTTTATCATGCATACAAAGGTGACAAGAAATATTATTTCATTGGATATTCAAATACCTCCTATTATAGTAACTTGCCATAAGCATACATAAAATGACCACCCTGAAATTTGTTACAGGTTTTTGCGAATATTTGTAGCAAAGGATAATGTGAGTGAGAAATTCTACTAAAAACTCTCTAAGACTCCCCCACCCACCAAGAAATTAATCCAACACGATGGATTAAACACAAAGGCTGGCATAATAGAGGGCAACAAAAAATACAGTTCAAGATTAAGAAACAGAAGAAGCCAAAGGCTTATACGCAGAAGCTTTGCCTCATGCCTTTATGTCATGAATATTTTCTTCAAGAAAAGAACTAGGAGATTATGGAAATGGTGTGTACCAAGTAGATTAACAAATATGAAATAAAAATTAATTCTATTTTAAACAGATAGGAAATGAATGTTTACCAGAATGAGAATCATTTACTGAATGAGTTGCCTGTTTATACTCTATCTCTATTCATCTCATTGAATTTTCAAGTAGACTCTCAGTTGACAATTGGCATTGTATGCAGCAATAATTCATGGGCTCACAGATCATAGAATCCTAGAGCTAGAGCTAGAAGACATCTCAGGGGCTATTTAGTCCATCACTTTCATTTGATAGACGAGGGAGCTGAAATCTTATTCAGTTTTGAAACAACTTGCCCAAGGTCAGGAACATCATCATCCCTTTCACTCTTCCATACTACCTCACATTTCCTCTACTTTGAAAAATCTATAGCCTCTCCATTGAAAATCTCACTTGTAGATGTAGGTATTTATTTGCTGTTATTGACCACAATGACTTTGGTAGATTAACTGTGAATATTAACAACTGAGCAGGTGTGTCCCAAAAGCATCAGATTCAACCATTCCTTCTTTTACCTTAATATGCCTGCCTCCAAGATTTGAAATTGCTAGGGAGGGTTCCAGGTCCCTAAAGTGTTTCCTTAATGCCCCGAAATAGTCTTTCACCATACTTCACTACCCAACCAACTCACGGAACCATTCTACCAATTCCAAAGAAACTTCCAGGTTTTTGTTTTTGTTTTTGTTTGTGCCAAACATGGCATTTTGATATCTCTTCTATGGTTGAAGGCAGCTGAGTAGTCTGTTGAAAAATGAAATCTTCTTTACCAAATAATATTGGCTATAAATATTTTACCCCTTCCTCTTGGGCTGACCACTGGCATAAAATAACCAGAGAATGTCCCTGTGCCCAGTCAATCAAGAGATGACCTTTATAGATTTTTATAAAAATGATAGGTATGGCAACTCCTGATGAGAGATAGTTTTGATAGATAAACACTCAAATTGAAGTAAAGCCAGCATTGCACTTTTCTCTATTAGCTGGCCTTCATACTTGCTGAACTAAATGTTTTAAGAAAGGAGTGACAGTGGAGCCAAATTTCACAGATAACAAAGGAGATGCCCAAATCCCTGTAACATCCCAAGTATCCAACAATCTAAAGTGTAATTTTCCTCCTTAACACCAGAGTATGTATCCAAAATGTAAAAGCTTTTCATGGGTGCTCTTGTTGAAAAGCTTTCTGCATTATCCACAGAGAAGAAATGAGTAATTACTATTGCCAAGGGTCCAGACACAAACAAGAAAAGAGCTAAGCCATTCAAATGTTCATTTTCAACATTCACCACTGTATCTTTTCAAATTCCACCTAATGTATTATTTTGAAAATGAAAATTTCCCTGGAAAATGAAAGCACTATTTCATTACAATTTTTAAATATTAATATTTTTAAAAATAAATCACCTTTGCAATGAATTACAATACATGTAAATTTCACAGCATGAATTTGAAATACACAGATCAGCAATAGTTAATCTGCTGCAACATTTGACAATCTGCAGAAATCACAGACTCTTTTCTTTATAGTCAATTTTACAAGACACCTTGCCCCAGGCTAGGCCTTGTGGAAGATCTACAGATCAGAATACTTATTACCAAACTGTTTCTTTTTTCTTTACATACCTATAGGAAGATGTCAGTTAGACTGAAAACAATAACCACCTAGTTAGAGGGCCTTATTTGAACTTAATGGCGCACACACACACACACACACAAAATTATGAAATAAGTAAAATAAAGTAACTCAGAGAACTGAGTAGTTGCCTTTTGTACATGAATAATCAAGCCATTGTCTCTATTACTAAAATTGTAAAGGTGCCTAGCATATAGGCAAGAGAAAAGGCATTCTTGACTTGTAGCTAAAGGCACAATCTAAATGTTAGACATAGACAGTGGTAGCTAGCTGTGGTCATTAAGGGAAAGTTTAGAATGTCATTAGCTGAAATGTAACAGTTATGATAGAGGCTGGTCATTTCTACTATCCTGTCAGCCCCACTAGCTTTCTTTCTTTAGATTTCTCTTTTTCTTTTCTCTTGTTTTCTCCTTGTTCTGTTTGCTTTTTAAAGGAAAAAAAATATCCATTTTCTCCTTGCCCTAGAAGTAAGTAAACCAGCCAGTGCTCTAATATCAGCTGATATAAGAGAAATCCCATTTGTATTCTGTGGCTTATTTTCCTTTCTTGGGGTGGTTAAGAAATAACTTAGGCTAGAGGCAAGGACAAAAAAAAAATTATAAGATCTCTGTTTCTTGACTGGAATGAAGAATTAACTACTCATACTCAAGCAGTACTGGAAAAAGATAGCCTCTTCTGTCAGTGTTGGTTCTAATCCACAGCACCAGACTAGTTGTACTTTTTATTCCATACAAATGTGAAGTCCATGTTATGTTCTTCACTATGTAAGGTGAGTAACTGCAAATATGCACAATAAAATCCTATTGTGATTGTTGCCCTGTAAGTTAGAAACAGATTCTAGAGAAATATAAAAAATAAAGCTGTTTCTTACTTTTATATACCAAGAAAAGATAAGAAGTGGTTTACAAGACAGTTTTATGATACATACTAGCTGATCAGCCATCTCCAAAAACAAGCAAAAAATAATCATATATTGTGCTGAAAAATCAGTTTAAAGATACCTATCTAGACATATCAGAGAAATCACTGCTTCATAGAAAATACAACTACACATAACCTCACATATGTCTTGTTGATGCCGTTTGATACTTTGACACATCATTGTAACAGAACAAACCAAAAGGTCTCCAAATAGAACACCAGGATGTTGGAGTTAGAAATCAAAGAAAAGGTATGATAGCTTTCAACACAGAGATTTATTCTTTAATTTGATTATGGCAAGATAATTAAATACCAGCAACATTTAATTTTGAGAGCCTATGGTGTAGTGAGTAGAGGGCTGGAGTTGTAGTCAGGATTACTAGGGTTCGAGTTATACCTCTGATGTATATTAGCTTTCAGACCCCAGGAACTCACTTAATTTCTCTGTGCCTAAAGCAATAACACGAGGCAAGTTAATGATAGATGAATTGTGATCTACATTAGTAGAAAGAATTTCCTCACTGAAGGATTCCCTACAGTAATAAGATCCATATAAAAATAATTCAATTGAAGTGTAATGAATATATGAGGTTATTATAAACTCTGAATATTTAATTTTCTTATCACAAATGGATTACTACCAACCAAAATTAAAAAAGATTTACATATTTCTGTAGAGAAGTGGTTTGTGTTCATTTTTCTTGGGTAGCATATTAGTGATAAAAATTGAAGAGTAATTTTATTTTTATTTATTTATTTTTAGTTTTCAACACTCACTTTTATAAGATCCTGAATTCTAAATTTTCGACCCTCCATTCCCTCTCTCCTTCTTCCCCAAGATGGCATGCAATCTGATATAGGCTATACAAGTATGATCATATCAAACCTATCTCCACATTAGTCATGTTGTGAAAGAAGAATCAGAACAAAAGGGAAAAACCACAAGAAAGAAATAAAACAACAACAAAAGAAAGGGAAAATAGTATGCTTCAATCAGTATTTAGATTCCATAACTCTTTCTTTGGATGAGCATAGCATTTTCCATCATGTGTCTTCTGGAATTGTCTTAGATCACTGCACTGCTCAGAAGAGCTAAGTCTAAAAAGTTGGTCATTGCATAACTATGTACAATGTTCTCCCAGTTTTGGTCACTTTACTCAGCATTAATTCATGCAACTCTTTCCAAGATTTTCTGAAGTCAGCCTGCTCATTTTTCTTAGGGAACAATAGTATTATGTTACATTCATATACCACAACTTGTTCAGCTAGTCTGCAGTTAATGGGCATCCCCTCAATTTCCAATTCTTGGCTATCACAAAAAGAGTTGCTATAAATATTTTTGTATGTGTGGATGCTTTTCCCTTTGTTAGGATCTTGAAGAGTAGTTTTTAAAGGACATTAAATACATATCAATGCTTATATGCCTAAGAGAATTCCTAATAAAGGAATGCCTTGTTGGATATTAAAATATAGATATATTCAATCCAGTGGGTTTATGACCCTTAGTTTTACTAGTTGCTTTCATTAAGAAATCTCTACCCCTTTATAAATTCATAGAGAGTCATTCAGAATGCTTTGTGTCATAAAAACCCTAGTTCAGATATGATTTTTAAAAAATCTTCTATAGGACCTCTCACAGGTCACAGGTTGTTTTACATTCTTATATAAAGTTTAATCAAGTTTAATCACTCAACAATTGGCTGATCTACCACTATTTCCAACTTTCCAGACTATTTTAAAGTGCCAGACTCTAACAAAAGATGTGTTCTTCTGCTGCATCTCTGAAGTTCTTTTCTACAATTTCATGCATGAATAATATTTCATTGAAAACAAACAGGCTGAAAAACAACTCCAAATTTTTCTGTTCATTTGAAGTTAAGAACCATTGTCAAGTACCATAGGGTTTCAACATTTGGCAAAATTGCCTACTGACCTTTCTAATAACATCATTTCTCTAGCATATTCCCAGATGGTCTCCACATTTCCTTTACAGCTTTGGGAGACTGTACCTATTCAGCAAACACAAAAGTTGAGGTGTGAGTGAGAAAGGCAAAGAAACACAACAGTTTATATTCCAGATGCTTCATATGTTTGAGCACATTGAGGGGTTTTAGTTATAAGACAATGCTTTAATTGAACATATATGAGAATGCTTCTTTCTTCTAGATGTGCCTTGCTATAGGATGTAGAAGTATTAGCAATATCTCCAGGCGTCCTCCTATTTTTAATTTCAGATTCATATTTTAAATCAATTCAAGGATGTCAAAAAGTGTTTTGTACCTCTTCCACCCCCAGAAGGGGGTGAGAGATGAATATTCAAAGAGTTTTTCCTAGCAAAGATAGGTATAAATTAAAACAGGAAGGTGCATGTAATGTTGAAAGAAAAGCATTCATAGCTGCATTATTTACATAAGCTAGTATCAAGATAGATCACCTTCAATATACATCCTCAAGATACACATTGCAAAGACCAAATCAATCCTATCCATTTCCTTACATAAGGGACATGAGTGTGGCAAATCTAACTCAGAGATTTTCTCCTATTGTGCTAGTCCAGTCACACAACACCCAGTCTCATATAGCCCTATAAGATGTGTGGCCATAATGTACTGCATCTTCAGGCCCCTTCCAGCAGCCAAGGAAGTAGTATCTTGACAAATCAATGATATTATCCTCTACTAGTATCCCCCAAAAGTTGGCCCAACCCAGGGATCTCAGGGATAGTAGACTAGCCACTTATATAATCTGATCGATTTACAGTACAAACACACCAAAACTTTAATACTCAAATAGATTAATAACCTCACTGATGACAGTCAGTGACCCTCTACTGACATGCCTACTCATCTTGTGCAATTCTTATCATATTTGCCCATAAATTCACTTCAGGGATCCACCCAAGCACTGGGAATGAGGGAAGAGACTCTCCCATAGCTTCCCTCTCCAAGTAGTATGGTCACACCAAAAATAAAAGAATAAATAACTACATCTCCTTTTCTTTACTTAGCGCAAAATTAAGGAAAAGACTTTATTTACATAGTAATAGAGACTTAAGGAAATGGTGTGCATAATGTAGCTCTATACACAATAAGTGCAATTGTTATGGTCTCTCTGCATCTGTCAATTAAGCAAAAATCTGAGAAACATTCATTTGCAAATTTGCATGCAAAATATTACAGACTTATTTTTCCCTGAGCATTATTTTAGTCTTAATTCTTCTACCTAAGATTTGAAATATTTTAAGGGGCATTTTTCTAAAGTAGAATAAGGAGATTTTACGGTATGTCATAACAAATGGAAGAATGATAAGTTACTATCAGTACCCTTCATTCAATGATCACAGCACCAGAAGAGCAATCCTACTGTAAAATTACTTTTTAACTGAAATCATTAAATCTGATAATATAATAATTTATTAAATTCTTAGAAACTCCAAAAGCAATTTTACAGGGTGAATGCATTACTGCTATCTTGAGAGAGGGGTCATGAAAAATCACAAAGAATATATAAAAATAATTTCACAATAAAGAGGCAATTCTATGTATTCACACTTGCTTTCCTTATTGTAAAACAAAGTATTTAAATGTAGCAACTGAATTCCAGTGAACAACATTAAAAAGCAACTGCTACATGAGATGAAGGAAACAACTTTGATGTAATCATTTCAGAAAGGTTAATTTGAAAGAATATTGCCCTCAAAGAATAAATGTTTGTGTTGA
>JAQQSU010000853.1:0-17120 GCA_028627135.1 Pseudochirops cupreus | reverse complement strand
CCTTCAGATATTTGAAGCCTGCTGTCATGCCTCCACCCTCCCCTCCACAGTCTTACAATCTTCAGATTAACTTCAAGTCTCCCTCACTATCCTTCAAAACAGCTTCAGTCTTCCCTAAAATGAGGTGCCCCACACTGAACACAATATTCTAAATATGATGTGACCAAAGCAGAGTATGGCAGGACTATCCCCACCCTCATTTAGATACTCTGCCTCCATTAATGTGACTTACTGGATTTTGCCTGTCACTGGAACATACTGTTGACTCGTATCGAGCCCATAGTATACCAAAATCCTTGGGTCTTTTTCACTCAAATGCTTGTCTAGGCATGTCTTCTCTGTTCTGAAACTTATCCTCCCGATTCTTTTGAACTCACATGTATGTCTTTATTCCTGGTAAATTTGACTGCATCATTTTAGCCTGTCACATCATGTTGGATGATTGAATCTGGATCCAAAGTGTTAGCTATTCTTTTCAACTCTGTCATCCCCAAATTGGATAACCTTGTTAGCTATGCCTTCCTTCAAGTCGCCAAATATATGTGTGTGTCTTTATGTGTGTATGTATGTATGCATATACATAAACACATATTCATCTACATATACACATACACAATATATGTACATATACATATATACATTCATATGTGAGTATTCAGTCGTTTTTCAGTCATGTCTGAGTCTTCATGACCTCATCTGGGGTTTTCTTGGCAAAGATACTAGAGTGGTTTGCCTTTTTTCCCCTTTAGTTCATTTACAGATGAGGAAACTGAGACAAACAGGGTTAAGTGACTTGCCCAGGGTCACATAACTAATAGGTATTTGAGTTCCAATTTGAACTCGGGAAGATGATTCTTCCCGATTCGAAGCTTAGTGCTCTATCCACTGTGCCACCCAGGTGCTACATAGACACACACACACACACACACACACACACACACACACACACAGAGTTTTACAAAAAGAACAAGACCAAGGACAGATCCCTGAGACACTTCATTAAGATTATTCTTTCAGGTTGACCATTAATCACTGCTCACTGGGTTTGGTCACGGAGTCAGTTCAAAGTTCACCTAACTATTATTATCCATCTACTTCTTTCCCTCTAGTCCACAAAGATACCATGACATTCTTTGACAAATGCTTCCCTGCAGTTCAGGTATCTTCTATGCATGTAGTATTCCTTTGCCCTTCTGATCAGGCTTATCTAGTGAAAAAGGAAAGAAGGGTCATCTGCCATGGCATATTCTTAATAAAGTCATGTCTTCTTATTCACTGCTTCTTTCATTTCTCCTCATCTATTTCCCATCACGTTAATAAAATGTACTTGAAATTTGACATTGAAGTCAAGCTTACTTGCTTATAGTCTAAAGAATACACCTTTCTTCCTTTACAGCAACACCACCTTTCCATTTCTCTGCTTAAAAAAAAAAATCAACAACTGATCAAAATCATATCTGAAAGTTGCTTCAATATCATGGGATATCAAGTGAAGTCAAGAAGCATTTGTTAAGCATTTACTGTTTTTCTGGTCTGATGACTTGAATTCACTGAGAACTGCTAGGCGCTCTCTTTCTATCTCCTCAATTATCTAGCCTTGTGTCAGAAATAATTTTTAAGGCAGTGCCTGATGACTCTGTCTAGGCAAGGAACAGAGGGCATGGTGGTTAATTCAGGAATAGCACATTCATCTGTGTCATTAATCCCTTTATTCTCATTGACTATAGACTTTTCTCCTCTACTAGAACTCTTCAATTGTGGTGTAAGTCTGGTAGGAATGTTCCTGAACTCAGTTCTCCAAGGGCCTGAGAGTTCTTCCAATGACTTCTTACTAGTCATTGCAAACTAGAAAGTCTCTCTGAAAGCTTTAAAAATATTGGTAATTTCCCCAGGGAGGGAGGAGGCAGTTTAGTATTTTCTCATCATATCTGACTTGAGCTTAAGTCATTCAATTGGTACATTGACAAATGAAATTATTTGTCTTTTATTATCAATAATGGTAGTAATGACTCATATCTATAGGACTTTGTCATTGATAGGGTACTTTCCTCTGATTAATTGAGGAAAGTAACAGAAATATTGATATACCCATTCTACAGATGAGAAAACTGAAACTCAGACAATTTAAGTAATTTGTTCTGGGTCATATAGCTAGTAAGTAGTTAAGCCTGGTATAGTGAAAAGAGCACCATATTTGGAAACAGAAGGATTAGGTTTGAATCCTGCTTTTTTCACATGATATTTTTTACTTTTATGAACTAGGGAAAGTCACATGATTTCTCATACTAAGTTTTTTCATCTATAAAACGGCAGGGTTGTATCAGATGAGTTGCAAGATCCTTTCCAGCTATAATTATATGCTCCTATAAACCTGTAGGGAAACTAAGTGGTACACTGGATAGAGTGCTTGCCCTGAAGTCAGGAAAATTCTTCCTGAGTTCAAATATGGCCTCTGACACTTACTAGCAGTATGACCCTAGACAAGTCATTTACCCTGTTTGCCTCAGTTTCCTCATCTGTCAAATGAGCTGGAGAAAGAAATGGCAAACCTCTCTAGTACCTTCGCCAGGAAAACTCCAAAAGCGGTCAAGAAGAATCAGACATGACTGAAAAACAACTGAACACCAACAATAATAGAATCTTATAAGCCTAAACTCAAACACAGATTTTCCAAATCCTAGTCCAGCATATTTTTTCCCCATGCTATGCACTAATCTAATGATTTTTGTGCTTACCTATCCATTAGGATCTCATATCTTGCACCAGACAGAATTTTTAAAATTTTTTAATCCAACACTGTCATCTGAAAGAAGAGAAAACATGGGTTCTAGAAGTCAAATGACTTACCCAAGGTCCAGTAGGGTCCCATATCTTGCACCAGAAAGAAACTTTAAGTTATTTAAACCAACCCTGCAATCTGAAAGATGAAAAAACTCAGCCTCCAGAAGTCGAGTGACTTGCCCAAGGTCACACAGGTAGTATATAGACAAAATATGAACTCCAAGTTCACATCTCTTTCTTGTGCATCTCTCTGATTCAGCTCAGCTAGAAAAAAAAGAAGATAAGCAGTTGGTCTAGGTATTCAGATTCAGACTCTCCTACATTTTCATGTTCTTCCTTGTCCTGTAAGTGACTGCCTTATACACAGTATTCAGTAATGTAAAGGCTCGATTGAAAATTTCCAAAATGGCCCATAGATTTATGGCTTTTATACTGCCTGCTGCTGGCATTCATCATAATGAACTCCTGCCTCTTTGGGGAGTTTATATAGAGAAGGCTCAACTTCTGAATGGAGCAGGATTGCCTGATTAAAATAAAGAGTGGAAGGAAAGAGGTCATGTTGTATAATATAATCACAACCAGTGGTACTGGGTAGTACTAAAACTGGGCTGGACACAAGCAGCATATAAATTAGGATAATGGGGAAAAAGTGCATTGTAGATAAGCATCTCCATGTGGCATCTTTTTCTTGAACCTGAAAGTGCCCAATATGCTGTTTTCAGAGAATGGAGGAAGGTTTGACATCATCACATCTTATAAAGAGAAGGCCAGACTATTCACAATAGGTTGCATATAGAAATGACAGATACACACCAGAAATCCATTTGGTTCAGAATGGAATGTCCCTGGGCTTAAGGTAATGAATAATTCAGTACCAGCTTGGATCCTACCAACTGCCCATCAACCTAAATGACAATAGCTGAGAGGATGTCATTCCAGACATCTCCATGTCTGGGTATTGTCTATGCAGAGGCCAATCAATGGATCTTTCTTTTTGCCCACAGCACCTTTTAATTCACCCTAATTTATTAGAAGTCCCATTAATCAAGTTGGAATATAGTGTATAAAAAAGATCTATCTATCTGTCTATATTTATATACCTATCTAGATAGGTATATGTCGGTGTGTGTGGGGGGGAGGTACATATGTATGTATTCCCATTCTTCGGTATTCAGTAATCCATGATTTTACTGGCGCTAGTACTTGCTCCTCATATGCAGTTTGCAACCCTTTCACACGAATGGTTTTTGTGAACTCATCTTTCAGTCACCAAGTCTCCAGTTGAGTCTCTCTGAACTTAACTAGGCTGATCCTCAAACAGCCAGTCAATGAAATGATGTCTTCCTTTTTGTCCCTAACACTTAGCACAGTATCGGTATGAAAGCAGTTACTTGGTACAGTGTATAGAGCCCTGGGCCTACAGTCAAGAAGACCTGATTTCACATTCAGCCTCAGATACTTGCTAGCTCTGTGATCCTCTGTTTGCCTTGGTTCCCTCATTTTAAAAATGGAGATAATTACACATATCTTGTAGGGTAGTGAGAGATAGAATGACGGATAGGGAGCCTTCAGTCACAGGCTTGTCATCTTGCTGAAGGTTCTGTGAAGCCTTCCTTCTTCCCCATAGTTGTTAATATATACTCTTTCCTCAGTCATTTTGTATTTATTTGCATATATGTGTTTCCCAAACATTGCCATGAAGTCCAAGCTCCTTATTTTTGTCATTGTATTCCCAGCATCTACACACACACACACACACACACACACACACACACACACACACACACACACACACGATGATTAATAAAGGTCTGTTAAGTATGCTTGCATTAGTAGAGTCTGTCAAAGCTTGCACTCAGTCGGTCCATTCTTCAGGAATTGTTTCGTCCATAGTAGGATTGACTGGGAATTGGAGGAGGCTTGCCCAAAATACACTTAACTACTAAGTTATAGGGCACTAATACCAGGTCCTCTAACTCCAAAATCTTGCCCTGTTTTCAGCACTGATGCATTGCACAGGAATGTGGGACATGTGGTATATGTTCCATAGGGACCCTTTCTCTCTTATCTAGTGTTACTCCTTTTCTACCCACCGTATGCTCCTTCATTTGTCAAGGTACTCAGATCTACTCTGCACTTGCCACTTGGCTTGATTGTGTGAGGAATGCCAAAGGAGAGTTAACCAAAGTGAGCACTTATATCAAGATTTGGAATTTACACAGTAAATACAAGTATTTGCTCAAAATACTTGTAGGTAATTCAAGCGATATTATGCCCATTTTACAAATAAGAAAACTGAGGTTTAGGGAGAAAAAATGGCTTGCTCATAGTCATACAGATTGTATTAGAGCAAAATTATTTAAGAGTAGAAAAAGCAACCATAAGTTTCTCACTGACTTTAGTTCTATCTCTTCCTGTCAGAGATGCATAAACCAAGGGAAAGGGATGATTATTTGTTTGCTGAACAATTGACATCAATTATACATGTGAAATCATGTAAAACATATCTGTATATTAGTCATACATTTTTTAAAAAGCAGAGAAAATTACACTTCAATTTGCCCTGAGGGTTCATTGGTTCTCTCTCTGCTGGTGGATAAATTTTTTCCACTCTGAGACCTTTGGAATTGTCTGGGATCATGGTATCGATCAGAGTAGACAAGTTGTTTGCAGTTGATCGTCATTGCAGCGTTGCTGTCGCTGTGGATTTCTGGTTCTTCTCGCTTTATTTTGTATCAGTTCCTATAGGTCTTGACATGCTTTTGTTTTTGTTTTTTTCTGAAATCACCCTGCCTTATCGTTTCTTGTAGCCCAGTGGTGCTCCATAACAGTCTTCTGCCAGGGCTTATTGGTGGGCATCCCCTGCCTCCCTTCAATTTCCAGTTCTTTGCCACCACAGAGGGAGCTTCTATAGATGTTTCTGTACTCAAAGGTACTTTTGAAACCAAATGTATTCATACACAACTCTCAGGGTTATACTTTTAAAAAATCTATGAATTCCATAGAATATAAGCTCCTTGAGGGTAGGAACTGTTTCATTTTTTTGTATCCCTATCAGCTGATATAGTGTTGGGTCACAAAGGGTTTTTAATAAATGCTTGTTAAATATAAAAAGAACATTTTTTTGCTTTAGTTCCTCCAACGACTTTGTATTTAATATTATATGCATTTTGAGTAATGAGGAGCTTTGTTTAATATGATTATACATATACAACCTATATTGGGTTGCATGCTGACCTGGGGAGGAGCAAAGGGAGGAAAGGGGAAGAATTTAGAACTCAAAATTTTATAAAAGTGAACACTGAGAATTAAAAATAAATGAAGAAAAAAGAAGAAAAAAACTATGCGCATTTGAAGAAAAAAGATGCTATAGAAATTTATAGCAGTCTGACTTTTCTGTGCATAAATCTTTGCTCCTGGAGGGTGGTCAGCAAAGGGGAAGCTGCCATCAGGACGTATCGTGGAACAAGTAGATAAGAAGTTGAAATGAAACCTAGATGGAAGCCATCATCTTAGTTAATTCATGTCAGAGAAATACGTGGTGTTATATGGTGGGAAGAGACAAGACACAGATTTAGAGGAAAGCTGGCTTCAAATTCCATTTCTAGTACATTCTACCTATATAACCAGCAACAAATCAATTAACCTCTCTGAGCTTCTGTTTCCTGTTCTGAAAGTGAGGAGAATGCCTTATGTCTTATGTTCTAGGACTATTGTGAGGATCAGATGAGACAGTATTTGAAAATGCCCTTTTCAAACTTTTAAGCAATGTATCAGTGCCTTCATTAACATCAGTATGCTCCTTTAACTATCTTGATTCCCTAATGAGCATTCTGGAGTATATAGCTGCCAGAGGGATTTTCTTCAAGTTTAAATCTGATTGTAGTACCCTCCTACTCAATAAACTCTGATGGCTCCCTATTGCTTCTAGAATAAAATCTAAACTACTCTTTGACTTTTAAGACCTTTTATTGCTTATATCTGACCTACCTTTCTAGTATCTTTATACATTATTCCCTATGGTATAATCCATTCGAGACAAACTGACCTTTCTGTACTTTACATTTGGTATTTCATCTTCTATCTCCATGCCTTTGTATTGGTGGTTACTCTTGTCTCCAAACCACAGAATCCTCTTCTTCCCTCAGGACTTAGCAAAGTGCCACCTACTACATGAAACCTTCCCTGATGCCCTCTCTACCTCTTTCAACCACCAACCATTCCTACCTTCCTACCTTATCTTGTGTTTATTTTGTATTAAATCTCTGTATACTTACCTAAGTCTTTTTTTGCATGCCATTTAGAATGGATGTTCCTTAAGAGCAAAGATTTTATTTTTTTATTCCTGGTTCTTATCAAACACAGTGCTTTGTACATAATAGTTTCTTCATAAATGTGTACTGATTGATTATTTTTCATTTCCCCAAATCCTTTAAATTGCATGTGTGAGGAAGGATGCCCTTTCCCAATTTTATTACTGACAAACCATCAAAAGAGGAAATATAGGCATTAAAGTCCCTACCACATATTGTTTCAAGATCCTGGTTTATTGGTTGAGAACCCCTATTTGTAGTAGAATTACAGCAGGTTTCCTAGAAATGCTCCCTGGGAGAGGTAACAGCCTCCTTTATAGTCCTGGGGACCAACAGCTTTGACTCACCAATGTAGATACTCTTCAATTTGATCTAAAAATGAAAAGTTGACAAGTATACATAATTTACTTTTGATTGTATTTTTTTGTTGCCATTGTATTTCTGAAAAAAGGTACCCCTTTTTAATACCATCCATCATGGTGTGGTGGTATGGCTGAGCACAACAGTCTATAAAAATTGAAAATGAATGAACAAACAGGGTCATAGAAAAACACAGATGGATGTGAACAAGCTGCAACCTAGAACCAGTGAGGAACTATGAAGAAGAGTAAACTATGCCATGAGGAAAATATTTGATAGGAAGAAAATATAGACTGGTCAGTCACATGGCAGAGCAATGGATGATGGCAGACAGACATCCTATAGTACTCAATTGTAGCCTTATGGTGTCAGGAGAAAGTAAGGAAGATCTCTAGTATATGGGAAGGGTCCCTGGAAATTGTGGGGGGTGGGGTATGGACAACAGCCACACAGCTTGGATGGCTTGTGGTCTATGACATCAGCAGAAATGTACAAATGGGATGAGATCACAGATCCATTTGGGTTTTGAGTATTTGTTGCAAAATTAAATAACTTTAAAAGTCTTAGTTGTATTATATATCCAAGTAAATGATGGTGAGAACAACTGTTCATGGGCAAAATGCATTGAGTTTTTTTTTAGTGAATTAGAAACTTAATAGGAGTAATGAGTATGAAATGGTAGCTGAAAAGTTGATGGTATCTTAGGCTGAATTAATAAAGGCAAAATGTCAGAAAAGAGGGAAGCTGATAGTCCTGCTGTGCTCTTCTCTAGTCATACCATACCTGGAATAGTATGTGAAGTTCTAAATGGGAAATTAAAGTGTAACAGGAGATTGGCTAATGGGGGCCCAGACCTTTAGAAGGACATTGACAAACTGGAGGGCATTCAAGGGAGCTAATAAGGATGATCAAAATATTCAAAAACATTATTTATTTTAAAAATAGTTGAACAGACAAGGATTACTTAATTTGAAGAAGAAAAGGCAGATATGATAGCTGATTTCAAATGTTTGAAATCTCTAGAAGAGATTAGATGTGGTTTCTTTGGTAGAACTAAAAGTGGCAGGTGGAAGTTACAGAAAACCATATTTTAACTTCACGGCAGGAACACATTCTTTTTTTTCCCTATTAATGAGAGCTATCCAAAAGTGGATTGGTTTATCTCAAAAAGGTACTGTGAGTCAGTATTTATGGTCTTCAAACTGATTTCAGAGTGAGGAATTTCTCTTCAGATACTGGATTGAATGACCCGTGAGGCCCCTTCCAACTCTCAAATTTTGTGATTTACAGATTACAGAACTCTATACTCATAGAATTGAGAGGAGAATTAGGAACCATGTGACCAACCTCCCTCTGTGTTACAAAATCCTCATTTAGTCAAAAATCTACCTCCCTACAACTCTCACTTATTTGTTCCTAGTTGGGTTCTAATTTTCTTGTTTATGACAAGATGTCCAAATATTTGAAGACAGCAATCATGCACCTCCCCCACTTATGCACAACTGTATTATTTTCCATGTTAAACATCCCAAGCTCTTTCAACGTTTATGCCTCATATGACAGATTCCAGGCCCTTCCTAGATCATAGTTACTTACTTTTGATTGCATTCCATTTTGTCATTATCTCCTTTTTAATATTTTCTGCTAAAACTTGAACACAATACTCTAGATGTGATATGTCCAGTGGACAGTATGATTGGACCATTAGGGTCCATGGCAAAACTACTCTTGATTTCATAAAGGGTTCTTGTCTCCAGAATACAGGAAACAGAATTCAGACTCTAAAGCTTTAAAAGGTGACTAGATTTTTAAATAGTGTTTTAAAAGTTTCTTAGTTCTGAAGTTGTCTTTTTGCCTTCTCTCCTAGGAAACCGCACAGAAAACTCATGCAAGTGATACTTACAGTACTTACAGTTTTTTGGACCCGAGTCAGCATTCAGTAAGTGTGCCTTTAAAATGTTCATGTGTGTTTACAAGAACATACACACACATAAATATATATATGTATGTATGTATTTATGTGTAAAACTTTAATGGCTTAAAACTACACCAAAACTTTTGGGACAACCCATATATATGTATTTATACATACATTTTTCTGTCTTGATGTTCATCTATATGAAAAGTTGTATTCTTTGGTCTGGTCTGGTACTATAGCCTTAGTTGCAGATATGGACAATAGGATCCTTGCTGAAATGATTCCCAATAAGAGTTGGTACTAGGTAAGGCTGGTTTCTTTAATGAATTAACGTTTCCATTACTGGACATAGGTTAAAATAAAATACATTTTCTCTGTTATTTTCATTCTGTACTCTTAGATTATGTCACCCTGGGGGATATTGCCTTCCCATTCAGATGACTCTCCCCCAAAGTATAAAGAAATGCCATTGGAGGCAGATTAGTTTGCAAGACCACATTTTTTTTCCCAGAGCCATGAAAGAGCAATTCATTTTGTTCTTTTTAAGCTTCTAGATGTGACTCCTGCATAGAGATTATTGCAAAAAGGAGTTACAACATTTAAGATGCAGAGAGCATATTGCAGACATCTCATTGTGTGTGTGTGTGTGTGTGTGTGTGTGTGTGTGTGTGCACGCACGTGTGTGTTTAGTTCCTAAGCACTTTCTACCTTTCTCACTGCCACCCACACAGGTGCTTTTTTTTCTTTTTTTCAGAGAAGAAAGCAAGTTTTTGGTCTTTTCAGTTCCTTTACCCAATAGCTGCTGGTACCCCAGGGTAATTTTTGTTTATAGGACTTCCTTGCTTGTATCTGCTTTATATACATTACCCCCTTTAAGTCTTACAAAAGCCTACCTATTAGTTAGGTATCAGAGGTATGATTGTTTCCATTTTGCAAACGAGGAAACTAAGGTTCATTAATTTTTCCAGGGTCACAGAACAAATAAGTGTCAGAAGGAGGATAGGAACTCAGTTCTTCCTAAACTGGGGCCTAATACTCTAACATACCGTGTTGCCTCTGATTGCTTTGTGTCTAATAACAATGTCTGTGGCTTCAGAATCACAAACTGGCCTTGAACTTTAGGGATTGAACCCACTTAGGGACCCAGCTATAGGAAAGCAGGGGGAAAGGGATACCCTACTCTCTCACCCAGCTTTTCCAAGGTCCTCGAAATAAATCTAGGATAATTTAGTGATAAAGATAAACTTTTTAGAAGTCTTACTTCAGGATGTTTTAAGATATAATTTTAGTTTTTATTTTGGAACTAATAACCATAGCCCATTGTTTAAGCTGAAGTCTAATTTGGTATCTTAAATATCATTCCATGTCATATCAGAGCCCACCTAAAAGCGAAGGCTGTGGAGATTTATAACATGATCAGTTCTCATCAAAAAGAATTCATTTTGCCCCTTAGTGGTGGGGCTTGACTTATTACTGCCAGAGCATTTGCATTTGTGAATTGAGAGAAGAAGAAGAAGAAAGAAAAGATTGTGCATTAGCTATTAGATACATCAGTATGACTGAGTGCAACCTTGATCATGCAAAGCTTGTATCACACGGGAGATTAGGGACACTGCTTTTGTTCCTCTTAATAAAGGGAATTTCATGTCTAATTCCCTACGTGCCACATCAATCCTTAAAGCCTTTGAAGTTCACGTTCTAGCATTCCCTGAAAGCAACTCGACTCTGTGGGTGGAAAGGAGGGGGCTGTTTGTCATGAGACTTGCTTGGATCAGTTTGGTAGCATTGAATGTGTGGGTACTTTTAGCATTCTCTGTCCTGACTGGGATCTCTCTCCTAAAGCTGTTGAATGGTGATAAAGAAAAGGGAGAACAAGAGGGAAGAGGGTGTCAGGACTGGTTTTTCTGTTCGTATGTTGTTCTGTTTATTTATTTATTTTTGTTCTGCTACGCTTCCTAATGCGATACAAATTACTGCTACTCCTAAAGAAATTCTAGTTGCAATCTTGGATTGAGTCTGAAGTTTCTAACCTAGGGGAGTCCTTGGTCCCTGAGATAATTAGTGAAACATTGTAAGAGAGCTCATGTTAATTTGTCTATGGATATGATATTTCCGTATCTACAACTGCAGTCTAAGGAAGAAAATATTAATTTGCTCCCACAGACAAGCACATGGATTTCTGGTAGCATTTTTTTTTCAAGAAAGAAAGAACAGAAAAACTCTCATTTGGAAGGGTTCGGGCTGCCGCCAAATCTCTGTGTGCATAATTGGTGTCATTATTTTCCCTTGTGATCATAACCTAACTGGAACAATGAATATCAATCAACTTCCAGGGCCAAGGGGTCATTTTTCCCCCAGAACAAAGATTGAAGTCCAGGGTGTCGCTTGGTAACCAGGCAGGGAGATGAGCTGGCTCCTAAGTAGCCCATATGGCCGGGCGCTGTGCCCTCTTCACCCATGACATGATATACTCATGTAGAACACCACTGATTATGAAGTAGTTTGTCCTTTTTCCTTATTTAAAATGAAATCTGATAAGAGCAATAAAATTTCATTTGGAAACTGGTTGCATCCTGGGAACGTGACAGCATTGAGGTTTTCAAACCAAAAAAAAAAAAGAGGCAGTGGCTTGGTCTGAGATAAAGGCTTGATGTCTCCTTCGGCAAGGGTTGCTTCATTTCCATTCCATACCCCTTACTCTTAGACATCTTTCTGTTTTCTTTGCCAGGATAGAACATTTACGTTGTTCTTGCCTTGAAAGAGACAAAAAGGATTGAGACAGTAGGCCCAAACAATGAGTCCACATCAAATCAATTTGATCTAATAGGAGGTTATACAGCCCTTCTACTTTTCTTCTCTGAATTTTTATAAATAGATAGATATGTATGTATATATACACACATATATATGTATATGCACATATGCATGTGTATTGTATATGTATATTGTATACATGTGTATATGTATATGTATATGCTCACAAATAATATTTAGTTAGGAAGCATTTATTTTTCTCTTTTTTATCTCCTACCCCTCCGGAGGGGAGGGAGGAAGGAAAAAGGAAACCAGAACTGTTGTAACAATCACGCATAGGCAAGCAAAATCAATTCTTATATTGTCTATATCCAAAAATGTATGTCTCATTCTGCATACTTAATTTATCACTTTTGTGTCAGGAGGTGGGTGGCATTCTTCATCTCCATTCCTCTGGAGATGGTTGGTCATTGTGAAAGGAAAAGTTCTTAAGTCTTTCAAAGTTGTTCATCCTTACAGTGTTTTTGCTCTGCTCTGAATTTTTAAGAGGAAGCTGCAGGAAGTTTAGAGCAGTAAAATCATTTGCTGAGATTGACCTTCTGGAGACGTGTACACTGCTGTTCTACTCTAGGAGTCCTCAGATTAGGAGGAGCATCATTGGAAGAAAACAACAATTATAATAACTGGCATTTAAATAGTATTCTAATGCTGATTAAGTACATATATTATTTTATTTGACTTTTGTTGGTGTTCAGTCATGTTGGATTCTTTGTGACCCCATGGACTATAACACGTCCAGGCCCTTCTATTCTCCAGTATCTCTCAAAACCTCTCCAAGTTCATGTTCCATGTTTCCATTTTTCCATCTGTCCAACTAATCCCCTGCTGTCTTCTTTTTTCTTTTACCACCTATCCTTCACAGCATCAGAGTCTTTTCCAAATTAGGTAGTATGGATTTTGTTAAAAATATTTAATGGGGCAGCTAGGTGGTGCAGTGAATAGAGTACCAGCACTGGAGTCAGGAGGACCTGAGTTCAAATCCAGCCTCACACACTTAACACTTACTAGCTGTGTGACCTTGGGCAAGTCACCCCTAGTTGCCCTGCCTTCCCCCTCCAAAATGAAAAAAAAAATTTAAATATTTTATGCATGAAAATGCTGACCTCAAAAGAGGTTAATGATTTGTCCATTTTCACCTAACTGGAGAATGTCAGAGAAGAAATTTGAACCCAAGTTTTTCTCCTACTTAAGTCTATCCATTGGACTATATTACTTGTCTAAAGGAGAGTTAATGCTATCCTTTAAGTCCACCATCCCAACTGTCAGTGTTCACAATTCCTCTTTTTTTCTTTTTCCTTTTTTTGTCTTTTTTGGAGGGGGGGAAGGCAGGGCAATTGCGATTGACTTCCCCAAGGTCACATGGCTAGTAAGTGTTAAGTGTGTGAGGCCGAACTTGAACTCAGGTACCCCTCACTCCAGAACCAGTGCTCTATTCACTGTGCCACCTAGCTGCCCCAATTCCTCTTTTTCTTATTCACTCAAGGGTCACCTCTATGTTGATGAACCCACAATTGTCACCTAAACTCTAGCTCTCTAGATCATCCTGCAGGGGATGCTTACTCACATATCCTACCATCACTTCAGATTGAAAATGTCCAACATTAATTAACTTTCCCCTAACTTCTCTATTTGGAGAGGCAGCTAGGTAGTACAGTGTATGTTAGATTTGAAGTCAGAAAAAAACCTGAGTTTAAATCTTGCCTTGGATACTTATTAGCTGGATGACCCTGGGTAAGTCATTCAGCCCCTTTCACACTCAATTTTCCTTTTCTGGAAAATTTGGACAAGAATAGCACCTACTTTACAGAGTTGTACGCATCAAACAAGAGAGCATATCTAAAACGTTATGCAAATAAAATACATATATGTATATGAGTATATACATACACATGTATTTTTACACACACAATTTTACACACACAATTACTGTCGTCGTCATCATCATCCATCCCACATTCTTCTTAGCCATTTAGCTTTGGACATTCAGAACTAATTTTTCTTCATCTTCTTCTCTCAAGTCCAGTCAATCTTCCACTTCTCTCCCTTGTTCCTTTGCAATATATCCCATCCCTTCCTTTCTTTGTCCACTGCTGCCATCCTTTTCTTTTCTCTGGTTTCCTCGTCTCCAGGAATTTCCCCTCCAAGCCCATGTGCCACAGCAGATTGATTTTTCTAGCACGCCAATGTAGATGACATGACAGTTTGCATTTGAGTTGTCTAGGTAGCATTTGCCCAGATTACATGAAGTGCAGCTAGTGATAACATAGCCCTTAGTGCAGTGGTTCTCAACCTTCCTAATGCCATGACCGTTTCATATGTGGGCGTATCTGCATGTGGGCAGACGTGCCTGAAGACAGATAGAGGAGCGGTGTCTCGGTTCCTAAGACCATGGGAAATATGTGTTTTCGCATGGTCTTAGGCGACCCCTGTGACCTCTGTGAAAGGGTCATTTGACCCCCAAAGGGGTTGCAACCCATAGGTTGAGAACCGCTGCCTTAGGGGAATGCAGTGGTTTTTTAAGTGTGAGGGATGGCTTGTGCACATGGACAAAGGGGGGAGGTGCAGTGTTGTATCCAAGGAATGATTAATGGTTCTAGGCTGCAACCTAGATCATGAAGGGAAGGTAATATGGAAGAAGACTAGGAAGGGAAGAGCCTGCTTTAACGGGAGCCATTTAATGCCAGACTAAGGAGCTTGTTTTTTTTTCCTTTAGGTATTGTGGAATTCCTGAAGATTTTTCAGCAAGGGAGAGATATGTTTAGATCTGTTAGGCCCTAGGAAGATTATTTTAGCAGGAGACAAGGCAATCAAATATTGAGAACAATCCATAGTTGAATTATCTAAGTGGGTCAGAGTTGTCAAGGAGGAAGGTGAGGCCTTGATGCTGAGAGGTTAAGTCCTTGCCCCAGATGACATAGTTTGCATTAGGGGCAAAGCAGACTTTCCATTATCGGGGAGAAAAAAAAATGTTAAATTTGTCTGGAAATCATCAGTTACTGTTCGGGTTACTAGAAATAGGCTGCAGATTTGTTTTATTGCTCTCTTTTTTCAGGTTTTATACCAAATATCCAATGCTACACAAGTAGATGCTTTAAGGAAAGTCATTACATAGCTAAATAGTGAGGCAACATTTTTCTCAGTTACTTCACTCAGAATAGGGACTAGAACTGTTTGTAGATCGGCCAAACGTCCTGGGGTTCCAAGTCCCTTTCAGCCATTTGTGCGTCTCTCAGTGATTTCTAGAAAACCGCCATGGTAGAGAGACTGGTAATGAGACAAAAGAGTAGCTAACTTTCTTTCGTGAGACCTGGGAGACGTGAAGAGGCCCTTCTGTCCCCAAGCAGCTATTCAGCCAGAGACAAACTCTTTCCAAGTGCAGATTTCTAGACCATCTGTTAAATATACGGAAAGTGCCCTTAGAATTTAGATAATCAGAGAGCTAGGAAGCAGATTTTTTTTTCTTGATGATTTACCACTCCTGGGCAACTTGTGTGTGTCTAGGTTGCTGGTGAGTTGTATCCTTTCCTAGGAATCTCTAAGTATGTTTGTGGTGAAAAATCATTTACTATCCTTGAACAATTTTTCTGTTTCTGTGAATTGGGTGCAGTTGTAGTTTTTTCAGGAATTTGGGGAGAGGGTCAATATCATCATATTTCACAGGGACAGGCTTTGCGTAGATGTGTACATGCACATATATGCACACACAATATGCCTACATATGCACATATATACACATAAACTATATGTGTATATACACATAGTGCATGTGTGTATATGCATATATAATATATGTATATGTGTATATACACACATGATATGTGTGTATTTGTGTGTGTGTGTGTACACACATTATATGTGTTATGTATGTGTGTTTATCTGCATATTAAATATATGTACTTTCACCATTGTATAGTATTGCTGGTGAGTAACAACAATATTCAGCAACTAATTCCAAGTTGCTTTTACAAAGGTGGATTAATTTAGTCTCATAATCATTGAATTAAATTGTGAGGCTCCTAATGCAAACAGATAATAAATTTCAGTTCAGGAAACAGGGAGAGAGCCAAGTGTTTTCTCTGCAGTCGGGCAAACCTCATTTCATCCAACATCCTGAACCAACAACCTTTCCAAAAAGGGAGCCCCAGGATGCTTCCCTGCACCCTTTCCTGAAGGTCATTGCCAACTCCAGAATCATCTTCCCTTCCAAGTGACAGCCATTTATGCTTCGCAGAGGGAGACCTATTCTACTAAGTCCATAAACCTGTATCCTTTACAGGATCAATGTACATTTACAGCTGCTCATGTATTAATAACAGGGATGTCCGTGGCCATGACCTACCTGAATCATTACACACTAATCATATGAGGCAATTTGGAGCAGATTGATTAGTGAGTGGTGTCCTCCTCGGTGTCCAGGCAGGAGGACACATGGCTCCCTGCACCACCCCTGAGCAGATGGTGCAATAACGTGATCATAACTACGCAGTTGGCCCAGCGCTGGCTCAGTGAAGGGGATCTCAGAGTCTCGGCACACTAGTCAGAGCTAACTAGCAAAGGGGGTGACCTTGCTCTTTTCTAGGATGAAATGTTTTAACCCCTGGTGTAAAATCTTGATGCTCAGAGCCCTCTGTCTTGGTGATTCGTGCTGCCTGATATACAGTGATTACCTTCCTTCAGAAAGGGGTAGTGATAGAGGGTGCATGAGTGAGTAGTTTGCCTCTGGCTTCAAACATGCATCGTCTTGGGGCAACAGGAACAAAGCTCCCCCTCCCCATAAGTTAAGCAGCCTTAGTGTTATGGGAATCTGAAGATCTTCCCTGCCCCTAGGCCCTTTGCTAAAGTGTCTACGTGACTGAGGACCCTTGGATATTTGAAAGTATACTCTGTTCCCTAATAGGCTGAATGTGATCACGTGGAGCCTGTGGCGCCAGGCT